>MU380304.1:0-22414 GCA_022495085.1 Xylaria sp. FL1042
TAAAACTATAGCTAATAAAAATAAAATATATAATATAATATATAAAAAAGTTATTAATTAAGCTATAAATAAAATAATAGCGTTATTATATACTGCTAAAAAAATAAAAATAAAATATAAATTAAAAATAGGTTTTTAAAAGTTAAAAAATATTTTTAAAAAAAAAAGTAAAGTAAAAAAATAAACTGCTAGCAAAAAAAGTAATTAAAAAAGCATAAGCTAAAAAAAGCTTTTTAAAAAAAATAAAAAAACTAATAAAAGCGTATTAAAATAAAATATAGCTATTTAATATTAGCTAAATAAAAGTTAAATAAAAATAATACTTTTAAAAAATATTAAAGCTTGCTAAAATATAAAACAATAATAATAATTTAAATATAAACTAAAAAAATTAACTTTAAAGCTTTTTTATATAAAAAAAAAGTATTAAGCTTTTTAATTTTTTCTTTACAAGTATATAAAAAGCAAGAAAACGCTATAATATATAATATTTAAATATAAGCTTTTTAAAAAAAAAACACAACTTTATTTAAAAAATAAAAAAATAAAATATTATTATATAATAAAAATTTATATATAGCTATTAAAAAATTTATATTTGCAAGGTTTATTATAAAGTGGTTATTAAATATTAGTAGAATTATTATATATAATAAAATAGCTTAAATAAAAAGTGTTAAAGAAAAAAAAAAAAAAAAAAAAAAAAGTAAAAAGCACGCAATAAAATCGAAAAAATCTTATTAAAAGTTTTTTACGACTAAAAAAAAGCTTTTTTAGCTTTTTTTTAAAACTAAAAAATATAATAGCTTTTAAAAAAAAAGTTTATTAGTTTTACTTTTTTTATTTTATTTTATTTTTTTATAGTTAATTAATTAATAAAAACTAGTTTATATATAATTATAAAGTAGTTAAGTTAAAAAAAATATAATATATAAAGTTTTTATTTAGCTTTTATATAGTTTTATTTATAAATAATTATTGCGTTAAAAGGCAAAGCTAACTAATAAAACAATTAATAAACCTATTATATTTAAATTTAAAATAATAATATAAAGTAAAAAGGTTTAATTAAAAAAGAAAAAAACGCGATGTTTATATTTTATAAAAGTCTGCTATGTTTAAAAACTAAAGTTTATGCGAGAAATTTTTTTATAAATATACGCAAGGTTAAGCCTATGCTTAATTATTTTAATTATAAGCTTTTTATTTTTTTCTGCTAGCTTTTAGCTTTATCGCAATCTTTTTTAGTTATTATTTTATTGTTTTTAATAAATAATAACTAATTAAAATAATATTTTTTAAACTAATGCTTTAGTATAGTTTTTTTGCTTGTTTTTAAGTCTTTTTAATACTTATATTAATTTTTAAAAAATTAGCACTTTTTTTTTATCGAATATTTAGCTTTTGTTAATAAATATTACTTTTTATATTTTTTTTAGCATTTATATTTTTAATTTTTTATAAATATAAGTTGTAATAATTTTAGCTTATTTATTTTTTAAGTATATTAAATATAAGCTTATATTTAATAAAATTATAAATATTGCGTTTTTATAATATAAAAAAAACTTAGCGCTTTATAAATTATTTTTAAATAAGCTAATTAGTTTATAACGTTTTAAGATTTAATATATTATATTAATTAAGCTTTAATATATTTTTATAAGTATTGCTTTTTTTATATTAAGCTTTTATTAAGCTATAAGCTTTTTTTTTGTTTTTAAATTTTTTATTACTAGCAGGTTTCTAGTTTATTTTTAATATTAAAGACTTTTAACTGCTAGGCTTAAAGCTAATACTATAAATATTTTTTATAAATAAATTAAATATAAACTTAATTAACAGTTTTTATTTTAAATTAATTACTAATTTTTTAAAAACTATTAATAGCAAGAAATATTAAGTAATAAGCGCTTAATTATTTTTTATTAAGCTTTTAATAGTTTAAAAAGCAATGCTAATAAAATTTTAAAGTAAAAGCATAAAAATTATATCTTTAGCTTTATCGATAAATATTACGCGGTTATTTTTTAAATTATAAAGCGTACTAATTAGCCGTTAAAATAAAAAAGTAAATTAAAAAACGCTTATAGTTTTATAGCTTTATTTATTATTTTAATAATATATTATAAGGCTAATAATTTCTTTTAGCTTTAATATTATAAAAAAAATAATATTAATTTAAATATTTTTAATTATTTTAAATATATTTTTTTAATGCTTATAAATAGCTTGTTTATATTTAAAGTTAATATTAAGGATTAAATTAATAAAATAAGCGATTTTTTTAGTTTTATTAATAAATATAACGTAAAAGTAGTTTTTTTTATTTAACTTTAAGTTATAAGATCGCATATTTTTTATAATCACTTATTATATTTTAAAATCGCAAATTTTTAATACTAACTAATTTTTAAATTTATTATAAAGTTTATTTATGCTAAATAGCTATTTATAGTAAAACTTATATATAATATTTAGCTTATTATAAAAAAATATCTGTAAAAAAGCTTTAAAATTATAAATATCTACTTATTTTTATTTTATATATTTAATTATTTTATTAATTATTTACGCGCCAAGGCTATGGTTTACTTATTTTGCGCGGCTAATTATAAAAAAAAGAGGTTAGTTTATTATATACGCATATTTGTTTTTTTGTTTTTTTATTAAAAATTTCTCGGAAATAATAATATAGTTTTTAGCAGGGTATTTTTATAGCTTTAAGTTATTAAGTCTTAGGTTTAATTAATTATAAATATAATTAATTAAACGCTTTAAATTTTTAAAATTTTTATTTATAAATATATAAAAACTATTATAAGCTAAAACTAAAGTTTTTTTATTTAACTATTATAAAATTAATGCTTATATTTTGCTTTTAAACTTTTTTATTTTAATAAATACAGCTAAATATTTTTTAAAAGGTTATATTATTTTTAATTTAAATAAAGCTATATATAAAATATAAAGCTTTTTTTTATTAGTTTTTATAAGCTTTTTAAACTGTTTTTATATTATAAAAACTAATAAAATATATATAATATAATAATAATTATATTTTTATATATCTACTTATTAAAGTTTAAATAGTAAAATAGCGCGTAAAAGTTATAAAAGTTAAGCTTTAATTAAAAAAGCTTATATTTATTAAAAAGCTGCTGCAAATTTAAAATAATTATTAAATATTTTTTTATTAAGTATTAAGTTTAAAAAATATAGGTTTTGTTTTTTAATATTATAAATTATTAAAAACTAATAATTATTGGTAATATTTTTAAATATAAGTTATAGTTTTTTAAAGATCGCAAAGCTAGTATTTTTATTTAACTTATTAATAAAATAGCTATTAAAAATAAAAGAAATTTAATTATTAATTAAAAATGTTATAAATATAATTATAAATAATTTTTTGCTAATAATTTTAGGTTTAAATATATATATAACAATAAAAATAAAGCTATTAATTTTTAACGTGCTTAACTATTAGTTTTTATTACTAAGTTTTTATAATTTTTAAAAGGTATTAATTATTATAAAAGCAACTTTATTAAAAAATCTTTGCTTTATTATACTTTTTAAAACAAATTAATTTTTAAGCGTTTTTTTAATTATATTTGCTTTTATATATATTAATTGCTTATTTTTATAGCTATTTATAGTTTATTTTTTTGCGTTTAAAACAGGTAGCTTTAAAAAATTTTATTAATTATATCTTTTAATACTTAAAAAAAAGCTGTTTAAATTCTTAAGGTTGCCTAGTTTAAATATAAAATTTATATATTAAGCTATAATATGCTTAATTTTTATAAATAAAAAAAATAGCGCAACAAGTTAGTTTTATAATAATTAAATAATAAAGTAATTAAAAAATATAAATAGTTAAAGCAGGTAAAATAATAATTATTAAAGGTATACTGCTTTTTTTTATTTTAGTTAATGCTAGGTGTAGTGTTTTTTTTAAATAAGTAAAAAAAATAGTATATATAAAAAAAAAAAAAAAAAAGCTAGTGTTTATTTAATAGTCCCTCTTGTGGCAAAATAACTTAGTTTAACTTTTATTATTTTTTTATGCTTTTATTATTAGCGTTAACAATTAATTAAATAAATAAAATAATTAATAAAAAAAAAAAAAATATAAAAAAGTTAAGTTTTATATTTAAGTTATTAGTGTTTAGCAGCCTTTTAATTATTTTTACTTTTGCTTTTTTTTTAAACTTTTAAAAAATATTTTAAAAAAGGCACTTTTAAAGTCTAGCAGCTAAATAATATAGTTATTAAAAGCTAGTAGTTATATATAAAGCAAGCAAAAAAAAAGGTTAACTTTAGTTTATTTAACTAAATAATAAAAAAAAAAAAGTAATTAATATATTATATATGCTTTTTAAGTAGTTTTAGGCTTATTTATTAACTTAAAAGGTGCTTTTTATTTTAGCAGTTGGTTAGTTTTTTTTTATAGCTAAAAAAAAAACATAGGTTATTTTAAGCAAAATAAATAGTTTTAAATAGTTTTTATTAAGACTTTTTCTTTTTTACTACTTTTTTTTTTTTATTAAGCCATTTATTTATACTTTTTTTTTATTTATACTTATTTTAACTTAAAACTTTTACTTCTGCAACTTTTTTTTTTTTATTTTTTTTTTAATCAAATTATTTAAGCGCTAGCATTTTAATTACTTGCTTTTTATTATAAATAGTTTAATTTGTTTATTTTATAATTATATTTTTTATATTAATTATAGCATATATAAATTTAATATAAATTTATTTAGCAAAATAATAAATAATTGCTTATAAGTTTAAGCTATAATTATTAGTTGCTTTAATAATTTAGTTATAGTAACTTGTTATACTGCTAGTATTTATATTTATAATGCTTTTAAGGTTTTTTTATTTTTTAATTAAACTAAGTATTTTAACGTTGCTATATATTATTTATGTTTAAGTTATGTTTTTATTAAGCTTTTTCTAGTATATTTTTTTATTTTTTTTAGCTATTAAAGCTTTACTTAGTATGCTTAGCGCTTATTTTATAATATTTTGCTATAGTTTATTAAAAAAGAGTTTTGTCGCGATAAAATATTAAATAGCTTTTTTTTAATTAAATTAATATATTTTAGCATTAGTTGTTTAATTAACTGCGCGGATTAATTAGTTAATACTATTACTAATAAAGCTTTATTTGCTTTTTATAATTAATTAAGCTTATATTTAACTATTTTTGCAAAACTTCCGGTTTTAAGTCTTTAGTTATAATACTTGGTTATACCTTTAATACTTTGTTTTGTTATTATTTTAGCTATAATTTCCGATTATAAGCATATATATATAATTTAAGGTAAAGCTTTTATAACTTTTAAGCATTTTAAGCATTGGCTATTTAATTATATATATAAACAAATAAAATTATTATTTTTTTTTTTTTTATTAAAAAAAAGCTTTTAATTAATTGTTGCTAATTATTTTTATTATTATATTTAGGCTTTATAATATTTTAGTATTAAAGGCTTAAATAGTTGCGCTAAAAGAAAATATATATAATAGATTATTTTGCCTAGCTTTTTTAATATTATTTAGTCTTTTGCTATTAATATTTTAAAGCAGTATATAATAGTTTATAAAAATAATTAATTAATGCTTTTATATATTAAGCTATAAAATAAAAGGCTATTTAATAAATATATATTGTTTATATTAAACCGCTTATTATAATTAATAGCATTAGTTATTTAATAGTTTAAGCGTTTAAATCTAATTTTTTATTAAATTTATATAAATAAGTTTTTTAATTTTAAAAATAAAAGTTAATTTAGCATATAGCTTTTTTTTAGTTGCCGGTTAAATAATCTTTAAAGTAATGCGTGTAAAAACTATATATATTTAATAAATTAAACAACTTATAAATATTATAATAGTTAATAATAGTACGCTTATTTTTATAATAAAAAAGGTTATTATAATTAAAAAAAAGATTTTAATTTTATAAACAGCTTGCGCAAGTTTTTTATATAAAGCAATTAGCTAATTATTATTGCTAAGGTTTTAATATATAAATCGCTAAAAATAAAGGTGATTTTATAAATTAGGTTGTTATATAGGTAAAATAGGTAAGCTTTTTTTTTTTGCAGTTTTTTAAGTAATAATTTAATTAATTTTATTTTTTTTTTTTTAATCAAGTTATTTTTAAGCTTAATAATAATAGTGTTAAGATATAAGATAATAATATAGGTTTAATAGTTTCTGCGATAGCTTTATTTAGTTTTGTTTATAATAATGTTGATTTTTTTTAAAATCTTTTTATTTTTAAATATTTTTTTTTTTTTTTATAGTGATTAAGATTTTAATTTTTCGCTAAAACTATTTATTTCCGATAATTTCTTATTGTTTATTTTTTAAGTAATTAGTATTAGCTTTGCTTAGTTATTTATTGTTTTATTAATTAAATAAAGCTGCTTTTAAATATTTTATTGTTTATTTATTTTATAAAGGGTTTATAGGTTTTTAAAATTTTATTTTGTTTTTTATAAATAGCTTTAAGCTGTTTAAGGCGTAAGTATTGTTTTTTATGCACTTATTTAGTTTTTTTACTATATATCTTTTATTTTTTTTTTTAAAAGCAATTAAAAAAAGGCCTTTTTATTTATAAAAAAGTTTAGCGCTTTACAACTTATTATTGCTTAATAAGGTGTTATATAATAATATTAAACTGTCGACCTTTAAAAAGGTAGTTTATATTTTGCGAGCGTTTTATTAATTAGCTTTTTTAGCGGCTTGTTTTTTTTTTTAAATAATAATTTATTATATTATTATTATATCCTTTTTTTTTCTAGCAAACTATTATATTTTATTAATAAGTAAATTTATATAGTTTATAGTCTTGTTTTAATTAATTATTTATTAAGTAAGTATTATGTTTTTTATTAAAAGGATTAAAAATTGCTTATATATTATTTTATATAAGCTAAAGCTATAATATTTAATTATTGTTTTATTTGCTTAAATAATTTTATTTAATTTTTTAGTTTATTTTTTGCTTGTTTTTTAAGTAACTTTTATAAAGCTATTAGTAATTAAGTAATAGCTGCTTTTAATTAAGCCTTAGCTTTAAAAGTAATATATAGCTTTATAAGTTAAGTTATAGCTAAGCTAATTAGTTGCTTTTTTTATTTTTTTTTTGTTTTTTAATTTATTATTATATTTAATTTTTAGTGGCTAGCTATATTAGTAAATGATTTATTTTTAAATAAACGCTTTAATAGCGCTAGCATTAATAGCTTTTAAAAGTATTACCTTTAGGTATAAAAATATTTTATAGCGTGCTTTTATAATAGTTTTATATTTATTATTATTAAGTATATATTAAACGTTAAATATTTAGCTAGTTAAAATATTTTTAGCTTTATTATATTTATGTTTTTTTTTAATTAGCTAGGTTATATCTTTTAGCAGAAAGCGTAGCATTTTAAGGCGTTGCTTATATTTTTATATATATTTTTTTAATAATATTAAGCTATAATCTTATAATATATTAAGTCTTTATTATAGTGCTTAAAGCGTAAGTAGTATTTTTAAATAATATACTTTTAATTTTTTTTATTATTAATATATTATTAGATTTAAAATAAGTGTTAAGCTTTTTTTTATAAGCATTTATTATAAATAAAAAAAGTAAGCGCATTATAATAATAAGATTTTCTTTTTTTTTTAATTATTAAATGATTAAGCAGGTTTTTTATAGTAAAAAATTAGGCTATTTCTTATAACTCCGGTAACTATTTATTTTTAAGTGCTAGTAGCTTTTTATATTTTTTTATAAATAGGTTAACTATTATAATAAAAAGCTAAAAGTTAATAAATTCTTTTATATTATTTTTTTATTAATTATTTAATTTGTTTAATAGTTTTTTTAGTTTTTTTAAAAGCTTATTAGCAGTTATATGTTTTTTTTTTAATATATAATAAAGTTTAAAGTTAAACATTTTAATAAAAGCTATTTATTTAGTTAAAACAGCTTTTAGTAAAGCCGAAAATTTATTATTAAGTTAAGCAATTAAGACTTTAGTATTTGTTTTAAAGTAAAACCTAATACTATAAAAATAGTTTTAAAGATATTTTAATGATTTAATAATACCTAGGCATTTTTTTTTAGTTTTGTTATAATTTAGTTTTAAATCTTATTATATGCCCGATTTATATTTTGCTAGGTGCTATATGTTATTAATATCTTAGCAAAAAATGCAGCCTTAGCCTTTACTTAAAACATCGACCTTAAGCTATATTGTTTTTTTTTTATAATTTAAAGTAATTAAGTAAAGTGTAGTTATAATAGCTTTTTAAAAAGCTTTTATAGCTTTTTATTGTTTATTTTCCTAGATAAATTAAATATTTTAATATAATAATAAAATAAAAAATAACGCGATAATAATATAATAATATATTTATATTTTATAATAGCTAGTAATTTTAAAAAATGTTTTTATTTTTATTTTATTTTAATATAATTTTTATTTTATAATTTTAATTATTTTTGCTTTAATAAAGTAGCGTTTATAAGTTTTATATATATAGCTAATAAGTATAGCAAATAATTTATATTATTTGCTTTTTTTTTTATTAGCTATAGCTTTAGTAAGTTTAAAGTTAAATAAAACTACGTTAATATTTTTAATATGTTTTAATATAAATTTTTAAATATTTAAGCTAATTTTTTAATTATTATATTTTATTATAGGTTTTTTTATTTTAATATTATTAAAAAAAGGTTTATATTTTATTAGTATAATATTATATAATATTTAACTAACTATTTAAAAAAAATAAGCTATTAAGTTTATAGCGCCTTGTGGTAAAGTTATTATTTAAAAAACTTTTAATAGTATTAAAAAAGCAGTTATTATATAGCTTTTTAAAGCAAAAAGTATTTAATTATATTTTAAAAAAAAATTTACAATAAATAAGATTTAGTATATCGCAAATTTTTCTGCAAATTTATTGCAACTATAAAATAAAAATATATCTTAAATAATAATAGCATTTAGCTTTATTGCCAAGTTAATTAGTCGTAGTTTATTATTTTTTTTTTCGATAATAAACTAAGCATTTTAATATATTTTATATTTTTTTTTAAAAACAATATTTATTATTTGCGTTTTTAGCATGTTTATTACTTAATTTTAAAAAAGGCTAAAAATAAATATATTTTTAGCTTGCTATACTTTATATAAAATTATTTAGATTTTATAAAAAGGGGCTATTTTATTTTATATTTTTTTAATTTTGCTAAAATTTTAAGCTAATATTATTTTTTATTTATAAAAAACCTTAATTAGCAGCTTTTTTTTTTAATTAATTAAATTAATAAAGCTTAGGTTCTGCTAGATTTTTTTTAAGCGTTTAAAAGTTAATTGTGACTTTCTTGGTTATTTAGCAAAGCGGAAGTAAATATTAGCAAAAACCTTTTTATTTTTAGTTTTTATTTTTTTGTTTTAATTTTAAATGCTTGCTAAAGCTTTTTTTTTTTAATAAATTAATTTTAGTGGCATACTATTATTATAATTAACGTTGTTTATAAAATATATTTTTTATGTTTTTAATTTATATATTATATATATTAAAATATTTAGCTTTTATAATAGCTGTTTTTTTGCTGCTAATAGTTTTGCTTTTTTAGCGTTTTATATAGCTTTATTAAAGACTTTTTTAAAGCTTTTTAAAAATTTATTGTCGGTTAATAATCCGATAATTTAATCTTTTTTTTTAAGGCTTAAGTAATAAGCTTTTTTTTTTATATTTAATTAATTAATAAAAGCTTTATTTAAAAACGTCGCTTTATATTTATTTAAAAATTTTTAGTTATTAAAATATGTTGCGTTATTAAAAATAACTTTTATAGCGCATAAGTATAAAAAAATCTAATTATTAATTAAAAGCGGTTAATAGCTATTTATATTATTTTTACGACTATAAATAGCTATTAGTTTTTTATAGCTTAAAATACGCTTTTATTATAAAGTCGGTTTTTAATTAATATAGTAGCTAAAGTAATAATATAAGTATTGCTAATAATAATAATAGCTATTAAGACTTTTTTATTAAAATATAGTACGTAGTTAATAAAGCTAAAAAAGTTTATTTTAAAAAGTAATAAAGTAATAGCTACTTTATTTAAAATAATATATATAAAAACTTATAGCATATATTTTTTTGTTATTTAAACTAGTTAAATAATAAATTTTTAACAGTTATTAAATAGTGCAGCTTTTTTAGTAAAGTAGCTATTTTAAGTTATAACTATATTAAATATTAGAATTTAATTTTTTTAAATATAGCTTTTAATAATAAAACTTGCTTATGCTTTTATATTAAGTAGGCTTATAATTACTAAGTTCTTAGGTATTTTTTTAACTTATATAGCAATTTTAAATATTTTTTTAATATAATCTTTTATTTATAACAGTTTTATACTAATATTAAAAGCTTTATAAATTTTTCTAGTTAAT
Source organism: Xylaria sp. FL1042 (assembly GCA_022495085.1). Taxonomy (NCBI): domain Eukaryota; kingdom Fungi; phylum Ascomycota; class Sordariomycetes; order Xylariales; family Xylariaceae; genus Xylaria; species Xylaria sp. FL1042. Next base: position 10,500 of record MU380304.1, read on the forward strand.
TTTTAAAGCTTAATATAAATATTATTAATTAAGATAATTAATAGTTTAATTATTAATATTAATTAACTATTGGTTTTTGTTTTAAATAAATTATTAATATAAAATGTCGATTAATTTAGCTATAGCTAAATATTTTTTTTTTTAAATGTTTTTTTTATTTTAAGAGCTTATAAAGCTAATAGCTATAATATATTAAGGAATAAGCTTAGTAATTTTTTTTATATAAGTTTTGCTTTTATTTTCGCAAGATTTTAAATTTTATTTAAAAATATTTATTTATGTTTTATTTTTTTTATTAGTTTTAAAATTACTTTTATAATATTTTCGGCCTAATTAACTAATTTTAAAGCTAATTATTAAATATTTTTATTAGTTTACTTATTAGTTATAGTTTTATTGTTATTAATATAACGTTTTTTTATTATTATAGCGTTAATACTTATTTTAATATTAAAAACTTTTATTAAAAAAAAAATAAATGATTTTAGCAGGCTGTTTAAAGACTTTTTATTTATTGCTTTTAATATAATATATTTTTTATTTTCCTAGCATTTAATTTGCTTGCTATATTTAAATTTAAAGTAATTTTTTTATTTTAAGATTTTTATTTTTTGCTGTTTTAAGTAAATAAAGTTTGCTTAAAAGTTTACTTTTAATATAAATTTTTAATTAATTAATAGTAGTTGCTTAAAAATTAATATTAAGGCTTATTATATTATTAATAATAGATTTTTTGCGTTTTTAGCAGTTTTTTTTTTAAGTTTTATTATTTATTGTTTTAATTTAAAGTTTTTTAATATATAATTATGCTTATGCAGTATTTTATAAGCGGCTTTAGCAGCAAAAAAATAAAAAATAAAAGTTGTTTTAAATATTTATATTAAAGCTAGTATAATATATTTTTTTTTTATATATTTTTTTATTGTTTTATTTTAGTTAATAGTTATATATTAAATATATAATAATATGTTTAAAAATTTAATATATAATGCTTATTTTTTATTAATTAAATAAAAAGCTTTATATTTTTTATAATCGCGTAATAATAAGTAAAACCTTATTTTATAATTTATACTTTTATATTTAAAATATTTATTATTAAAATACTTGTTATTATTATAGCTTTTATTATTATTATATAATTAATTATACTTATTATACCTTAGATTACTTTTTAAATTATTAAGCTTGTTATTATTTTAGTTATTATTTTTATTAAATAAATTAAATTGTTAGACTTAAGTAGTAAAGGTATTAATTTATTAATTATTAATTAAATAGCTTTATTATTAGTTTGCTTTTTATAGTAATAGTTGTTTAAGTAGTATATAATATTAACTTTTATTAGCAGATAATTAAAAAAGCTTGTTTATAATTTTAATTATTTAAGCTAAGTTAACTAATAAGTTTTTAATTTATATTATTAATTAATTAATTATAAGGTTTAATTTTTTTATTTTAATAGCTAATAATAATATAAATTAGTTAATTATAAGAGCATATAATAATATTATCGTAAATAAAAGTGTAGTTTAATTTTTAGTCGTTAGTGGTTAAACAAGATATATAAGTATGTTTAAAAATTAATAACTATTGCTAAAAATAACTAAAAAAAGAATATTTTAAAATAAAAAAGATAATTTAACGCTTGCTTAAGTTTTTAGCATTATTAAAGCTTTATTATAGTTTTTATTATATAGTTTTTTTTTAGTAATTAAGTTTTAAACAAGGACTTAGCGTAATTAATTAATTAAGATAATTTTAATTAAGTTATAAAAGTAAAAGTTTTTAAAAATAAATAATATTTTTTTTTTTAGCTTTGCTATTAAAACCGAGTGCTAAAAAAAAAACCAAGCATAATTTTAAAGCTAAATATATTTTTAAGCAAATAATTAAGCAAGCTGTTTATATTTTAACTAAGTTTACTTAAGGTCGCTAAGCTTATATTTTTATTTTAAGATTTTTTTAACTTTATTTTAATTTATAATAATGCTTATTAAATATTAAACAATATATTTTTTAATAATAGTTTTTATTTAGTAAAAGAGTTAATTAGTTTATTTTAATTAAAGTAAATAGCATAACTTAAAAAGTTGTTTTATTTTTTTAAGCTATTTTATAACTTTAGTTTTATTAAAAAAGTTTTAAAATTAAAAAGTAAAGTTAAAAATAAAAAAGCTAATAATATAAAATATTACTAGAGTAGTAATAAGCACTTATAAAATTATTATAAAATGCTTAAAGTTTAAAAAAAACTTGTTTTTTTTTATATTATTTAATAATATATTTATTAAGTTAAAGTTAATTTAATTAAAAATAAAAGTTAATATTGCAAATATATTTTTGCTTAAAAAGCTATTATTTAATGCTAAACTAAAAAAGTTATAAAATTAGTTTTTTTTTTATTATAAGTTTATATTAAAATATAAGTTTATTTTATAAAAGCATAAAAAAATAAAAATAATAAATATTTAAAAAATAAAAAATATAGCAATATTATTATTAGTTGTTATTTTTATAGTTTTAATGCGTTGTTTTTTTTTATAATAAAATAAAGATCTAGTTTATTAAGCTTGTAAAAGCTTGCGTAAAGATTTATAAACAGTTAAGCTAAATAAAAAAATTTAATAAAATAAAAAAAAAAAATAAGTTGTTGTTTTTTTTAAAACAGCTAATATATATTATATAATTAATTAATGTTTTTTTTTTAGGTTTTTTTTTTATAGTTAGCCGTTTTAGCTAGCATATATTTGCTTAGTATTTTATTATAATTTCTAGTTTTTTATATTTTAAGTAAGCTTATATAATAAAAGTAGTAAATAATTAATAAAGCGTTTTATTTAAAACAGCTTTTTTAAAAAAGAAATAAAAAGGCGGTAAAAGTTATTATATTATTTTCGCAGTATTAATTAGCTAACATATAAGTTTATTATTTTATAATTATATTTTAAAAAGTAATAAGCGTTAAATATTTTAAGTTTTATTAAAAATATTAATATATTAAAATAGCAAAGCTAACTAATAAAATAATTAATAAACTTATTATATTTAAATTTAAAATAGTAATATAAAATAAAAAGGTTTAATTAAAAAAGAAAAAAACATAATATTTATATTTTATAAAAGTTTACTATATTTAAAAACTAAAGTTTATATAAAAAATTCCTTTATAAATATATATAAAGTTAAGCTTATACTTAACTATTTTAATAACAAGCCTTTATTTTCTTTTGCTAGCTTTTAGCTTTATCGCAATATTTAATATAAAGACTTTTTTTAATTAGTTAACTATAATTTTTTTATTTGTTTAGCTTTTTAATAAGTAAATAAAATATTAATTATAATATTTTTTATTTAATCGGTTAAAAAATTATTATTATTATATTAAACAGCTTTTAAAAATAATTAATAAAAATAGCATATAGTTATTAGCGCTAATAATTTTTAAAATAATTATTTATTTAAAATTTTAAAGCTTTTTATTAAAAATTAGCTTTTAATAAACTTGCTTAATAATTATTTTATTTTTTTTAAAGCTTATTATAATTTTATATTTATTAATATTATAAAAATTAAAAAGCTTTATAGCTTTAATTATAAAATTATTAAATTAGTTAAAAAAAATATTAATATTATTAAAAAAAGTGCTATTAACGCGTTTAAAATTAATAATATAATTTTTTAATATTTTTAAAGCAAAATTTTAAGTTAAAAAATATAAGTGCTAATATTTTTTAAGCGTTATAAAATAGCTATTAATTTTAAAAATATATTTAATATATTTTTTAAATCGTTTAATTAGCAGCATATAATTTAATTTATTTTATAAAAAAGCTTAAGTAGTTAATTTGTTTTTTTAAGCTTTAAATAAAGTTTAATAAGCTTTATTAGCTTTTTTTTTCGTTAAAATATTTTTAAGTCGGCAATAAAAATAGCTACGCTTAATATTATATATTTATAACGCTTTATAAACATTTTAGCTATAATTAACTATATTAATCACATAAACAATATATAATTAATTAACAAAACTAATTATTTTAAAAAGCTTTAAAAAAAAAAATCTAAAGGTATAAGTTAATAAAAAAGAAAATATATAAGTGTTAAGAAATTTATAGATAAAAAGAGGTGGTTGGGAAAACGCGTCGCGTATTTAAGGTGGGCCGTTGGAGGGGTGGGCCGTTGTTAGGTGGGTTATCTTAATCCAAGCTAGGGCGGCCTCGCTGATAATAAACACATTTTTCATCCACTCCTAATGAGGTTCTTACCCACGGTGGAAGTGGAACAGGGCTACCTGGTTTCCTCTTTCCCCATCCAGGTGGTAAAGATGGCGAAGAGTTATTCAAGCCCTCGCGAAAGCTGAACCATGTTGGTTGTATTGGCCTTTTCAAGCCCATGTGTGGATATTCATGTGTGAACCATTGAGTGATGGGAGTCGTTTTACAGACATTGAGAGCTCCCATCTGGAGGGTTTCTCCTTCTACTATCCATAGACTCGGGGTTTGCCAACCAACCCATGACCAAGAAGGTAATGGGGATGAAATGCTTGAGTGGCTCCGACCCGAATTCAGGCGCCTCCTGGTTCTAGAAGGATCTGAGTTGGTGCGCCATAGCAATGCCGCATCAAAACACGCTTCTGGCAGACCACACAAAAAGCCAGGCTCGAAAGATCCACCTAGAATCGACAGCAGGCCCATGATCCCTGGCAAAGCGTCTTCTGCGTAAGAGTGCTCCCTGCTATTATAGTCCATAAGAATGCTGCTTAACCTGCCGAGATCCGGTACTCCATTAAGTAGACCTGAATAAAGAAAGCTAGCGCCTTCGTAATATCTGTCTGGCGGAGCTCCAGTCTTCTCCTGGATCAAGTCTTCACACCAGTGCGCGGCAGTACATTGCCAGAAGACCCGACGTTTATAGAATATGAGGCGCCTTTTCGACAAATTGAACTCCTGATGCGTCCACCCCCGTTGAAAGTACTCGGAGTCTCCCTCGACTCCAAGATAGCCATATAATTCGCGCGACTGCGAGACGTTGCGAAACGCGCAAGGTAGGGTTTGAATGACTCTGGAGTCCTCGAAGAGGGGTAGAACGACTTGTTGTAAGCCACGAGACGAGGATGTATCTTTTAGGCCCTTTATTCCACTAGTCGCATCTCCGTCAGTTGCTACTATCGTTAGCTTGGCCGAAGCGTAAATGGCTCCCATCATTTCGACTTGTCGCCCAAAGTGCACTTCATCACCTTGGTCGATGCATACCGCATCAACCCAAAGGTAACGTTCATTGATCGATCGAACGAGCTTGATTGCGTCCACGATTGAGGGCGGTATTTCGTCGGCAATATGGGCTTCCGCGAGCGCTCCCGGTTGCCGGATCGCCTCAATCTTGAAGCTCTCTGTGCCCATTCGAAAGCCCTTAGAAGCACCCCACCTGTAACTCAAAGCCACATAGTCCACGATTCCTCGACCAGGAACAATGCAAGCGCTTAATGTATCGATGAGCCAATCAGGAGATACGTGAGGGATTCTGGCCGGGTTGGTACACGTGTCCCCATGTAGTTCAGCACAGTTGTGTATCCATTCTCTAATCAAGCCACCGTCGATCCAGTCTGGGTCAAGAATACGCCCACGACAAGACAGTTGACTTTCGTATTGCTGTTTGGCAACAGCGAAATGAAGTTTTGCGCTGATTTCTAACTGTCCACCATGCACCGTATCCGCAACGAAAGATATAGGGCCATTGGACCTTTTTTTCTCAAAAAAGAGTGGTCTGTCGGTATATCCAACTAATTCCATTTTCAGGTATCGGAAGAGCGGATCGTGGCCAGGGCAAGAATTGCCCAGGATCTCGTCCAAACATGGTAGTACTCTCAATAAGTTACCCTTGTTGCTGGTGAGTACGTCCCAGAGGGTGACACATATGCCACAGCTATCACATGTTGTAGGTTCCATTTCCCAGCGGTATCATGTTTCTCTTCGTCAATACCCACGCGCCGGCCTTTATTGCTGGAATCCAACCTTATCGACTTTAAAGCGAGCTATACTCAGTAAGAGAACCAAAATGTGACTCAAAAGCCTTTATTGGAGCCGCTCCTTTCGACTATATCCAGATCCAATCCAATGAATCCTGCGACACCTATTGCCAAGCCTACAGATTCCGCAGGGGTATGAAAACTTGTGAGTTAGATGGTCACGATGATCCCGAACAAGAGCGATGTCGGCTTGAAGGATGAATTAGAACACCGGACAATTGTGAAGAGTTGACCTATTCACTAGGCATGATAAGTATGTTCGTTGGAGGGAGAAGAGGCGAAGGGGTGGTACGAGGATGCATGAATGCGCGCGCAGTGGCGCATGCACCAGCCGACCAGCCATCGTCCTGTAAATCGCCAAATGAAAGTTGTTGGTGCCCTGCGCAGCCACGTCCTGAGGGTACACTACGGACTTATGTTGCCTATCGGCCATAAATAGGGACAGAAAGGTATATATAAGGCGAAACGTGGGCGCCTAGGATAGTGCAGAGGGTTGACAACAGGATTTAGAATCCCTGAGATGGGTTGTGTGGCTCTTTATGCTGATAGCGATACTTGCTCACTCTAACTAGTACAGCGTGCTTTAAGAAAGCTAGTCAATAGTTAATCCAAGCTCATAGGCAGGGTGGTAATGGTGGCGGTGGCGATAGATCTTAGCTACTACTATTAATGCTTGGAGACTGCAGTCTACCTAGGAAGACTTTAGTGACAGATATCACTTGTACTAAGTCAGAGAATTCTCAATAAATGTTGCCGAACGTTATTAAGAACGCGTGTCGTTAAATGCAGGTGCCGAACAAGTGGATAATGTCAGTATGAACAGGGAATGAAAACGAAAACTTCCAAAGCGGCCCCCTGCCCCTTATTATAGCGACATCACAACGTATCACGCATACATGCTTGGGATCTGTGCCGTGTAATCAAATCGGCCAGTAATGGCCAGTCATGTGGCAATATATACGAGAACTTTAAGTCTGTTAGTGTATAGTGAGAAATATGCGCCTGAGGTGTATTTTGATGTTAAAAGAATGAAGAATATGGTCCCGATTGTCTAGTTATAGTATGAATTTGCGAGGCTGAGGCCCTGGAAACTCTTTGTGAACTGATCAGATAGTCCCGCTCCTCTATAACTCGTAGTTTCAGCATCCAGTAGATCTTCCAATATCTCTTCGATCGAACGTGCCATCTGAAGAAACACATCCGCCATCATTTCCAGATCGAACGTTGCCTTGCTGCCTTGGCCAGTGAAACAGGCCTTCAAATTCCTCATGCCCCCGGCGACGACATCCTGTAGGCGCAAGCTCTGCGCCTGTAGCGGCTGCTTAGTGAAACTATCCACAAGGTGGCGTACTTCCGACGATATTTCTCCAAGACCTCGCTTATTCTCTGCGTTCTGCGTCTGTGACCAGCCCTTGTTATGTAGCTCTAAGACCTTGCGTAGCACGACACTGGCGTCGTTACATTTGTAACTGAGTTTGCTTGCCAGAATATTATCGTAGATGTTTTCAACCGCTTGGCCCTGCGAGCTCTCTATCTTCTTGATGCTGCTGAAAAACTCTTGTTGGATGGTGGAATAGATTTGCGCATAATCGGCGACAGTTCTAGAGCGCCTAGCGGTTTGCTTCTCGTCTAGGTAGTGTTAGTATTGAGCCATCAAGCAGAAAAGTCGAATCTGTTTTCATAAACTAACCTCTTAGCCGCATCACTAATTCCCGACACTCCGTTCTAAGGGTATCCATCCACCTCTCTTCATCCCAGTCACCCCTGTAGGTGCCGCATGTCTTGACAATGCTCAGAAGAAGTAGTTGTTTGAGATTTGTGTGTTCGGGGTGGTAATTGACAGCGTAACTCGGGTGGAAGCCGTTAACCTTCGACATCATTACTTGCCCTCTGCCACTTCCACGGAGCCTCACGGTGTCATATTGGTCAGGACGACCAACACCTGTGGATTCAAGTTTCCATAGTTCTCCCTTGATGTCGGACTTCTCTTGGTTTGCTACCCCTCTTCGTAGGTTCCTATCCTCGTAGGGAAGCCAGATCTTGCCAGCACAGAGGACCACGTCTGGTTGTTTCGCACAAATAGTGAGTCGAGCTGTTTGAAACGCATCTTGGAGATCACGGGATTGAATTGTATCCGCCGGCTGGGGAGTGAATGGTAATAAATCGACTAAGGAAACATGTTTCTTAACGTTCAAAGTGCCACATGATGCCGTCCTAAACAGTTCGTCTAATGCCGTCAAGCTCTCGCAGTCTTCGATAACACTATCTAGACCAAATTCGAAAGGATGGTTATCTCGGGGTTGTTGCAGGGTAACAAGTATGCCACCAGTTTTGGCAGGGCCGGCAAGTTGAGTGGTGACACTGATTTCGTCTGTCTCGCAGCCTAGTCTGCTTCCATATCGTTGAAGAACCGAGAGGTGTGTGCTGGGTTCCGGGAACTCCTCTGACCGGGTCGGTTTACACAGCCTTCTGATACGGTGGTCGATTGCCACATCGAGGCAGATTGTAGGCGGGCTAGAAGATTTTGTCTTTTCCATGGTGATGCTTAGAGATCAAGGAATGGGTGATTTTAGGACTATAGGTGGCATACTGAGTAATGACTCGAGGATATATCCATATGGTCAGCTTGCCTATCTTATACTTCCCCGAATCCGGATTGTGGCACTGCGACACACAGTCTGCCTAATCTTGTGCTACTAGGTTTCTGTCGACTTACTACGTAAGGCACAGATACGGCGCCACATTGCGCTTCGGGTTCAGCTCCTTACAGGGTTACAAGGGCACTAATGATTGCTACCGCATGATTAAAGGCTCTCAGAATATAGACATAGAAATATTCACTAGAAAGTAAACGTGTTCGTGCAGTGGCCATCTACCAAAAGGTAAGTACAAGTAAATAGAATGGTTACGAGAGATTGGTTGAATGGAACCGAGTAACACCACCCCGTGAAGACATCCTAACTACGCCTCAGCCACGGCGCTTATAGCCGATGTTCGTTGGCAATACTATCGTAGTGCGCATGGCCTAGACTGAAAATCCATTGTACACATCTAGACCCGCGAAGTGGCATGTTGAATGTAAATGAGGCCGCCATGCATCTCCAGAGCAGGTGACCAGAATTCCGACACCGGGTACAGGAATGTGCGCACCGTGAGATGTATAGTATGTTGGCTGATGGCTTAGACTCTTGTAATAAAAAAAGAAACGATGAGCTCAGCTTTACACCAGATGTTCAGGATGATGCATCTTTTTCAAATAGTTGGATGCAATCGTCGACGTTCCGCACGACAAGCGGGCCAATTCCGCAGACGAGAGGTAATACAAGCTACCATGCATATCAGATATCAGCCGTAAAGTTATCTTTGGGATCGGAAAAGTATCCAATCATCTTAGTGTATGCGGCTATATACTTAAGTAATAATTACAACATACCTAACCTACCTAGGTAGTCTTCATTGTGTTTACTACTATTAGTCAACAATCACATACTCGATATTACATTCTAGGTTTTCATGACCAACCTTGTAAGATAGCAGTTGAAGATGGCGCAATGTGGCTCGTCAATCGAGCAGGGGGATGCCACAAAACGAAGGCATCTCGGACTAACCCATTAGACGCTTAGATTCTCCAAGGTTGATTCGTGCTCAGTTATAATGTTAGTGCTCCAATGATGCCCGTATCAAGGCACCCTCATTGTAGCAATGTGAGTTTGAAGAACTATTTAGAGAGCCAGCGCTGATAATCCAAAGCATTGAATGGGTCAAGTAGTGATTAGGTCTTATCATAAAAACAGTGAGCAAGGCTCCTTATTGTGATCGCTATCAGGAGCCTCATTGTGCTCATCTTTGACTCCAATGAGATTCTTAGTCACCCCAATATATTCCTACATAGTTACATGACAAGGCTAGGAGATGCATACTTGCTTGCTGAACTATACTATTACAAGAAGCGGCCTTAAGAGTTTCCACTCCTCTTCCAAATCTCGGCCCAAAGCATGGCACAGCCCACAGGGCCTATGCTTCCAATTCCTTATATCAGTTACAGTGTGCATTCTTTGTTGATGACAATGAGCGCAGCCCACTGCCATGGCCCAACTACAGTACCCCCCAATGCCCCATTCGCCCCCAGAGCCCAATTCAGAGCTGCTTAACCCCTATTATGGAAAACCCCCCCTCAACCCGCATCTCATCAACGATTCTGCGCCGAACACGTTCCCCTTCTCCGTAAATCTCTCCCCAGCCGTCATCATACGGAACCAATAGGCGTCCCTGCTCTGCATCGGACTCCCGAAAATCAACCCGGTCCGGAAACGGCAGGACGCCGTAGCGCTTGAGCATGCCGCGGAGCAGGTAATACGCGAGGTGGCACTGCAGCTCGGTATCCTTCCCCCGTTGCTCCATGGAGATGTCGATTGTCGGGTAGGCCATTCCCAGCGCGTAGTCGCAAAGGCCTACTTCAGCCGTGAACTTGACTCCGCGTGTGTACAGGAGTGCATCGTTGAGCGCGAAGCGTAGAGCTTGCTGGAATGCTTCGAGCTGTCGATTCTGGGCCACCAATTTCTCCACAGCTGCGACCTGGAGTGGTACTGGGGCGTCCTCCGTTGTGGGATCGAGTGACCTAGATTTGTCGCTTGTGAGTTGTATGGAGAGAGATTTTGAGACGATGAGGTGTCCTTGGTCATTGATTTGCCAAATCCCCTCGCTCTGTTGTTTTTCTTCAATAAGGAATTCTGCCTTTTCTGCTAGTCCTTGCAGCAAGTCGGTATGGCTATCTTCGGCCTTGATTACCATCGCATCGCTGTCATTGATTTCGTTTGCCACATTTTCGCTTAGCTCATCATTGTGTGTAGGTACGAAGGGTCTATTTACTTGGCAGGTTTTGGATGGAGAGGTAATAGCGAGCTCTTCAGTTTCCGAGTCGATCAAATTGGTATAATTGGAGACCGGATCTTGGTGTCTAATAAGAGTGCCATGCATGACTGTACCTTTAATTCCAACATTCGTATTTGCATCTTCGCCACACCGGTTCTTAGACACCGTAGAGCTATTTGAAAAGTGTAGTTGCCATGGCGCTTTGAAGGCGTCAGCAATCATCTTGGATTGGCGGTCCACCCAGGCCATTGTATTTGCATCGTTGCGGGTTTTGGAGCAATAGTCGTTTAGTCTCGATTTAGAGGAATATTCAGGTGGTAAAACGATCATAGTGCTGCGACCATAAGGAGCATTATGCGGAGGCGCCATGATGGCAACGTGTCTCTCCAGCTAGGTATGCTGTATCTGAGGCAGCCGGAGTATGAGAGTGGATGGAAGTTATTTGTAACAATGTGATTAATTACCAGGGAGTGGGAAATGCAGATGAAAATTTGTCGTGCGTAGCTCACCACACTCTGCTCAAGAGAGTTGACGTCGATAAATGATGGCCTATATCGAAACGAGAGTTATTACCAGTTGGTAAGAAGTACGAATGAGAGGTCAAGCTGTTAAATACTATGCCACTGCCCTCAGTTGCCCTGGTGAATGAATGGAGGATGGTCACAATGCATATGATTGGTAGCCCATTGTGTTAGTGTGAATGGAATTGTCTTCATTCCTGTAATTGCTACGGCTATAGCTTCAGTAAGATGTTGCTGCTGTCCGCCATGCCGAACAGGCAACCTCTATTACCCAACGAAGGATATAATGAAGATTGCTTACACCGAGAAAATAGCAATTGCGTTCGAATGCCTTCCAACCCAATTTCAGATCCATCCTAAACCTTAAAAAAAAAAAAAGGGGGGGGGGGGGGGGGGGGGGTTAAAGTAATGTGCAAAATGCCGTAAAAATGGGTAAAAAAGGGTTAAAACCAAAATAATGTTAAACAATTATTGTGAAGGGTGAGTTTAATAAG
>MU380304.1:22424-91874 GCA_022495085.1 Xylaria sp. FL1042
ACCCCCCCCCAACCCCACACCCCCCCCCCCCCCCCCCCCCCCCCCCCCCCCCCCCCCCCCCCCCCCCCCCCCCCCCCCCCCCCCCCCCCCCCCCCCCCCCAATAAGTACTGAGCAAAATGCCTGTCACATGGCTATCATAGGGTAACTACCTACTTACTGATACACAATTATAGAGAAGGTCTCTGTTAAGAAGCCTGTATTCAAGTATATTAAGGGGATGCTCTGTAAACTTGAATCCGGAACAACTAAATTAATCGCAAGAATATTATATGAGCAATATCCAATTGGGCTACAAATATAAAATAATTTTAATTACAGCCCTGGGTAGCTGTAAATATGCAACGAAGCTAGAGCTGGCGCCTGGGGCTTAACATATGTAGGCTGGATCTTGTGTTCGCCTGAACAGTTATGCTAACCGACAATGAAGACATGATCAATAAATAAGCTTCCAAGTCCAAATTAGTTATTAGATGAATCTACTAATATAGTAGAATGGTAGTAGAGGTGTGAATTAATACATATGGCTTAAAACGGCCTACATTATGGTGTTTGAGGCAGGATAGAAGTAACACACAGATGATTATTCCTTCTCGGTTAAACCCTCTTACAAGCTTCCTGGGTGAAAGATAACGATACTTCCAAAACGGAGGTAGTTTCCTTCTGCATCTGTGTTTTTCAATGGTCGTCACTTCATTGAAATTTCTGTATCAGGAAGAAAGGTAGAAGGAAGGGCTTAGCACTCGGTCCCCAGGACCCTTCACAAAGCGACATCTCACTTCGTCTCGCACTCCCTTGGTCATTACTATCAACTTGAAGTAGACTACAACATCGCCAGTCTTTCGCTAACCACGCGTCACTCGTTTCCTATAACCTCCTTCGCTTCCCCCATTTTTGGATTGTCAAGCATTGAACTTCACTCCCCCTTCGGGGTTGATTTTTTGGTGACTATCCTTACCGTGCTATTGCAGCCGGAATTCATTCGTTTTTCTTTGCACCGATTTATTGGATCAGAAGAGGAGGTCGGATACAATAACCAACTAGGTAACACCAAAAGACAGACAGACAGACAGACAGACAGACAGAAAAAAAAAACACAACAAAAAAAAACATCACCCAGATCATCAGACCAAGGCCTAGGTTCCACACACACATTTACATCAAGCCCGCTTTGCCAGACAATCGAATCGCTTGTCACACGCAATTACCCAATTGCCCGTTCTCTTACACTTGCTTGGATTTGAACAAAATGAGATACATCGGCTTGTTTCTTCTCCTTCTACACACCTCCTTCGCCAGGATGTTGGAGTTGGATGTTGGGACTGATCCCGAACTGCCCAGTAAGAGTGCCCGGTGCTGCATCGTGCATCTGTTAACTCACTATTTTGCTAACAACACGCATTGGCAGGCTGCGGGTCACATTGCATGGTCGATAGCATGTTCGTCACACAATGCCTGGACATGAACTGCCTCTGTCACCAAGAAGAGTATCAAAAGGCATGCCTCAATACCAATTCACGATCACCCGCCTCAAAGTCATGCTAACCTGCTTGCACTAGTCTCTATTCCAGTGCCTCTACTCACAATGCGATTCGAACGAATACGGCAGAGCACTCAGCCGCACGATCTCGACGTGCATGGACGTCGGAGCCGATATTTACATGGTCGCGCCGGGATTCATCAACGAAGAGCTCCTCCGCGTACGAGAAGCCGATTACCTAGCTGGCCGCCAGCTCCCCGAGATACCTGGAATCCAACTACGCCAGGAAAGCGTGTCCGCAGTTACCGTCACGACCACATTCACGGACCACATCACGCTGACTATCACGCTATCGCCGACACCTACGCCTTTCTTAACCAGTAGTCCCCAGTCTTCAAGTATCAATCGGCCATGGGTCATCACGCAGTCGGACTCCTCTCGCGTCGAGGCGTCCTTTTCAGGGCTTGTCTTGTGGATCGCTGCAGTCTTGCTGCAGGATTACTGGATTAATGGATACTAGCAAGAGAGACATGATCAGTATGAATATTTTGTTTTCTTTGGGCATCTTTTACGCATGCTACCACCGAGAGTACGAAGGAGATACTTTTTTCTTGTTGGGAGGGTCTTGAACATACATTTGTGATGTTATGGCGTCCACTATCTTCTATATAGTCGTTCTGAATGAACTGTACACCATTTCTAACGCCGACCAAGACCAAAAAGTACTACTCTGGGTATCATATAACTTGGGGGCATTGAAAGCGAGTCAAGTGAAATACATTTGACTTGCACTAAACTCTGTTCAGTAGAATAAGAGCTGCAGCGGTTGTTCGGGATCTGTGTATCTCTCCTTAAACTCGGCCCTGGATAGCCAGCGGGCGAGAGGAATCATAGTCTCTTTCATGTCCATGATGCCCCTCTTCTTCTGATCAATATGGGAGGCATCAACGACAAGCCGTTCTAACCTGTCCAGCTTTAGCGTCCCTGAAATACCCGTTAGCCTCATTCGGACAATTCGCAAATCACTACTAACCACTATCCACAAGGTCGTTCAGCCTCATTGGAGTTCCCACCGATACACCTGTCCGGTGACTTTGAAGGAATTTCTTGGTGTCTTCGATCTTTATATGTTTCGCAAACTACCCAGTGTCAGCCTCCGGTTCCTATACATCTAGAGGAGTAGATCTCGTACTAGCTTTCCCACTGTGACGTTCTTCGTCTGGAATTTTCTGACAGCTCTGCAGATTTGTTAGAAAGCCGCAGACGAAGAATTGCAGTTGTGGAACTGTACCTGGCAAGTTCTGCCGCTCTCAATCCAGCGCCGGTCACGATGATAGTATGTGGAGAGCCATTCTCCTTGGGAGCATCTCCAAGCGCCTTCGGGTCTTTAGCATGCGCCTCTAAGAACGCAGGCAGGTTCTCCAGATTCCGGGGCTTGGAAAATGAACTAGAATCTTTGATTGCGTTTGCTGTCTTCATTTAGTCCACTTTCATCATTGAGCTTGTAGGTGAAACTCACGTGAAATGTCCAGTGCAGACAGCTCCACTGGCTTCAAATCGGTCCCAAATCTCCTTGTCTTCTGGGCTAAGTGGTCGGCTAGCAGCATGCTGTCAAGAGAAGCGATTTTTTTGTTTAGGCCAGCCTCAAGATCAAGGTCGAGATCTTCTTGTTCAAAGACTGATTTCCTCCGTTTCCGCGAGCCGCCATCGTCTTCGCGGGATCGCTTCTTTGACTTGGCTTTGGAAGCCAGACTAGCTGGCTTGGTGTTGGGTTGGGCCTGAGCCATATTAACAGGACCTAAAGAAACTCCTCTTCTTTAAAACTTCTTTTCTCCTTTTTCCTTCCCGAGTCGTGAAATCGTTTAAAATTAATCAATAATACTCGGGTGATTGAGAAGAAGGCATGATGAAATTCAATGGCTGGTTAAATGCAAATCTCTAACAAAAGTTTTCTATGCAAGATAAGCTACAGCGATATGCATATATCGAGTGGTTACCATTACCCCACCATGCATGTCAATAAAATAATGACTGCCCCGCGATGCTTGCCGATAGAGTCATTCCACTCTCCCACGATTATAACGTGACCAGATACATATCTTTCCTTCGCTTGGTATATTCTACGCGCGAAGGAATAGATCTGCTTATTTTACAGCATACTGTGTCGCCATTGATTTATACCGGCTGTCAGCGAGACCGGCCCGAATCTGTTGACTCACTTGTTGGAGCAATAATTATATATAAATTGCAATCCAATCACTCTTCTCCCGAGTTTGTAAATTATCGTGTCCCAGGATTTGCAAAAATGTCCGACGCACCTGCTACTGAACCTCCCCAAGCTTTAGCTGCCACCCAGCAAGCTCCAGCGGAAGGGGAGGCACCTGCACAATCCAAGAAGGGAGCCAAGAAAGCAGAGGCAAAGGCCAAAAAGGAAGCGGAGAAGGCTCGGAAAGCCGCTGAACGAGAGGCAGCAGCAGCAGCAGCAAAGAAGGCCGACGATGTGGATCATGCCAAGGACAACTACGGCGACATCACTCCAAAGACCAAAGTCGACGCCGAACGAGTACATCTCAAGAACCTCGGCGAGGAACATCTCGACAAGACAATCCGACTTCGCGCTTGGATCCAAAACGCTCGCATGCAGGGCGCCAAGATGGCTTTCGTCGAGCTCAGAGAGGAGCGTTCATGGTCTATCCAGGGTGTCATAGCGGCTAGCTCCGAGGGCAAGCCTGTGTCGAAACAGATGGCCAAATGGGTCGGAGGTCTATCCCTAGAAAGCTTCGTCCTAGTCGAAGCTACAGTCAAGAAGCCTCTAGAGCCCGTCAAGAGCTGCCGTGTCAGCGATTACGAGCTCCACATCACCAAGTGTTACTTGGTTGCTCCCGGTCCCGAGGTTCTAGGTCTTAGTCTGAATGCTTCGAACCGCGCTGTCGGTTCTCTCGACGACGAGGAACCAGCACAGCCTGCAGCTGCGCCGACTGAAGGTGTCGAGAATCTGTCGTTGGCCGACGCCGCTCCGACAGCGAGCTTACTTACTCACCTCAATAACATCGTTATGCACAAGCGTGCTCCCGTGCAACAAGCAATTGCCGATGTTAGGGTAGCCGTCAGGAAACTATTTAGCGAGTACCTCGAATCAGTACGTATTCTAGAGTCGTTCATCTCTCTTCTAGCGAACCTCTTACACTTACGTGCCATATATTTCTTCATGCTCGCGAAGTTTCTGAATAAACTGAATCTTCTACGAAAAAGAGAAAAGAAGGGAAATGTCTAACTCATGATTTCTTATAGCAAGGATTCACGCAATTCGAGCCACCGTGTCTCATTGGTGCTGCTTCCGAGGGTGGTGCAAACGTTTTTGCGATGCCTTATTTCAATCAGAAGGCATACCTAGCTCAGTCTCCTCAATTTTACAAGCAATATGAGATCGCCGCTGGAAGGAAGCGTGTATACTGTATCGGACCCGTATTCAGAGCCGAGAACTCCAACACACCTAGACACATGACAGAATTTACCGGCCTCGATATGGAAATGGAAATTGAAGACAGTGTACGAACTCCTGAGTTGCTTATTTGCCGTTTTATGAAGATCTTATCAATGCCTCCAAAACACCCAAGAATGAGTCAGATATCTACCATGATTTACAATAACTAACTTTGATGTCTACAGTACGAAGAGGTTAGGGACATGATAGAAAATACGCTATTGTACATCTTCCGTGGACTCAAAGAGAGATGCAAAGACGAGATCGCCTACATCCGAACGATATACCCTTCAGAAGATTTCCTTCTTCCCGAGGAGGGTAAACAAGTTCGACTCACATTCGCCGAAGGGCAGAAGCTACTGCGAGAAGAGGGCCCTGAGGAGTACCGTAATGTCAGCGATGACGAGGACATGACCACGCCGCAAGAAAAGGCTCTAGGAGCACTGATTCGTAAGAAGTTTAACACGGACTTCTATGTTCTCGACAAATTTCCAGAAGGGGCACGGCCCTTCTACACAATGGAAGACCCTGAAAATCCTACGGTGACGAATGGTTATGACTTCTTCAGTGAGTGTTATTGAAAGGGTTTATATAGTCCTTGATACTGACTTTGGCTGGAAAATAGTGCGAGCCCAGGAAGTACTTTCGGGTGGCAAGTTTAACCCTCCTTTTTGATGCGTCCCTGGAGCGGGATCGGGTCAGGTACTACAGACAAAATTTACTGACTCTTTCATTCCTGTATAGGCCAGCGTATACATCTTCCCGGGCTTCTCGAAGCTCGTCTCCGAAAGAAGGGAGTCGACCCCGCCAGTCCTGGTATCAAGGAATATGTCGATGTATTCAGAAGTGCGGGAGGTGAGTTCTCGAACTCCCACCCCCTCCCCCAGTTATCTAACCCTTCATCCCCTTTTATTGACGATTACCGTGAACGAGAGAAGCTAACCCGTGTTTCCTTTTAGTTCCTCCCCATGGTGGTGGTGGTATAGGTTTGGACAGAGTTGTGGCCTGGTACTTGAACTTGCCTTCGGTTCATTTGGCTGCCTACTATCCTAGAACACCGAAACGTCTTTTCCCCTAAAGACCAGCCAATTGTTTAGATAGACTTAAAGTAGATTATGTATGACAGATCTCCATTAAATAAAGGGACTCATGCCACATTATGCAACTAACCAAGTACCCCACAGGGTCGCATAACGAGCCGCAGACCCACTAAAATTTTCTGTCTGCTTGATTGTACTGTAAGTATTGTTCTACCATCATCTAAATTTCCTACTGCTCAAAGCACCTCCCAACTTCTGCCAGAACGTCTTCGCAACCGGAAACGACCACCATTTCCCACTAGGGAATATACAGATCACTCCAAATCGAATTATTGCAAATCGTAATCTAGACGTCCTGTACCTACCATGTCTTCCTCCAAGAAACGCAAGTCCCAAGATGACGACCCCGCCGCTGCTGCTACCGTAATGGCTACCGCGACAGACCTCTCGAGAAAGAAGCGGAGACGCATGAGTTCGGGGGAAGGCGAAGAGAAATCTAAGCTTGAGAGGAAAAAGAAGAAGTCGAAGAAGGGCAAGAAGAAAGATACCGGCGAGGAGGAAGAGGTACAAGCAGAAGCAGAAGCAGAAGTGGACTCGAAGGTTGCGCAAGCCTCAGAAATGATAGATGCCCAATCTAAGAGTAAAAGGGACAAGAAAGACAAGAAGAAGAAGCAGCAGCATAAGTCCTCCACAGCCCCAACAGCATCCGAACCAACAACCACCGAACCCCCCGTCGAAACAGAAGCAGCAGAAGGGAAGGGAGACGTAGGATTAGGCGAAGGCGAAGGCGAACCAGACGCCAAGAAGCGCTTCATAGTCTTCGTAGGCAACCTCCCCTACAGCGCCACGCCCGAACAAATCCGCGCGCACTTCGCCTCGGTACACCCGACATCCGTACGCCTGCTGCACCAAAGGCAGGACCCGACGCGGTCGCGGGGCGTGGCCTTCGTCGAGTTCGCGCGCTACGACCACATGAAGACGGCGCTGAAGCTATTCCATCACAGCACGTTCAAATGTCCCGCTGCCTCCTCTACCTTTTCCACCACCTCATCATCGGGATCAGGATCTAGATTTAGTAAGGGCCGTCAGAGCGCAGGGGGTAGAGGGGGGAGAGGAAGAGGCGGCGGCGGCGGCGGTGGCGGGTGGGGAGATGGAGCAGGAGCGGGGGAAGGAGATGGCAATGATGATAATCAGAAGATGGAGGAGCGCAAGATCAACGTCGAGCTGACGGCCGGCGGAGGCGGCAACACCGAGTACCGCCGCGAGCGGATCCGGGCCAAGAACGAGAAGCTGAACGAGGAGCGCGCCAGACGGGCGCAGGAGGAGGCGCGGGCGCGGGATAAGAAGGAAAGGGAGAAGGAGAAGGCCAAGGATGGGGAAGATGGGGAAGGGGGAAAGAAGAAGAAGACGGGTGGTGGTGGTGGTGGTGTTGCTGCGGATGCTGTGCATCCGAGTAGGAGGAGACGGGTTCCTGGTTCGACGTAATGGAAATTGTTCTGATACCCCCCCTGCCGGGAGTTTGTAGGCGAGAGGTGATGAAAAAAATGGGAGAAGTGTTTTAAAAGGAGCTTAGTGGAGATGATGCTGGAACTCGTGTGTTGAAAATCCTCTTTTAACGTGTAACCAACAAATGTCACAAACGAAACAAGTGAAATAATAACATGGGGTCACCTCAGTCAGATGATGAGTCAAGAGGCGTAGAACAATATAAAACAAACTGAATCATCACTATAAAGCATATGGAACATGTACACATTATTTGCAATGATAAGATATAGATAGATAGTATGATTGGGGGAAAACTTCCATTTCCATTGTAGGCTGTGTTGATATTTACAGGATCGACAAATGGCGAAGTGACATCCCATGCTGTGCTGTAATCAGAGCTTTCCGCTTTCTATCAAACTCCAGGACAACAAAAACAGGCAGGAGGTCCTATGCTCAAGTTCTGGTCTTCTCCAAACTTGGCTGGAACCAAGATTACAGAGAGAAACACCCGAAACTGGGTATCAAACTTCATTGACAAACAGCCCTTTTGCAAGAAACCAATGCTCCTCAAAGTCACTGCTACGAGTCACAACCACTCTTGCTCTCCTCTCCCCCCAAGTCAAAAGTCCATTGTCCTAGTCCTAGTCACCGAAACGGGACCGAGGACCAAATGGATGGGTATGTAGTGTGTGTGCAAAGGAAGGGACGTGAGGCCGATGTGAATGGTTAATGCAAAGTGGTGGCCTCAACACGCCAATTCCTCAGTGAGAAGTGTCTTTCCTATATGAACCCCCAAAACGCCGACATTCCTTGCCAGTATCTGTTGCTTACGAGGCAAAATATTACGTTGCGGTTTGGCGTGGGTATCTTTAGAGGATGGTGCACTTTCCTTTGTTCTTTCCCTTCACGGGAACAGGACGAGGGTTCAGAACAGCACTGTATCACAGAGTATGTTAGCACCCCTTCACTCTCGCTACTTGTCTGGTGAGGGGGTCAGACCGGATAGCTTCATCAAAAACGCTCTTCAAGTTCCGTTGAGTCAATGCAGAGCATTCCAGGTATTTGTGCGCCTTGATTTCTTTGGCACAGATCAAAGCCTGGTCGTAGGAGACAGGCTCCATTCTCTTAGAGCGGAGGCTCTCTAGTGTAGCGGGGTCCTCTCGAAGATCGAGCTTGGTACCGACCAAGATGATAGGAATGTTGGGGGCATGGTGGTCAATCTCGGGGTACCACTGTATGCGACCGTATTAGTAGGTGGGTGATATGGATTGTTTCGGGAAGGGGCGCATACCTTAGCCTTGACGTTATCGAACGAGGGTGGGCTGACAATGCTGAAGCAAATCAGGAAGACATCGGTCTGGGGGTATGATAGCGGACGCAAGCGGTCGTAATCTTCCTGCCCAGCAGTATCCCAGAGCCCAAGACTAATCGGCTTCCCATCGACCATAACACTTGCGGAATAATTGTCAAAGCTAAAAAAAAAGACAATGACGAGCGTTGGCATGTGACATTTACTGGAAGGCGGGGGACATGGGAAACTAACACTGTGGGAATGTATTCACCAGGGAACGCATTCGTGGTATATGAGATGAGAAGACATGTCTAGGGAATGGTTTTTAGTAGAGAAACAACAGGCGAGGGGTAGTGTTTGTGGATCAGAGCTTACCTTGCCAACGGCACCATCACCAGTGACGACACACTAAAAAGAACTAATGTAAGTTGTTGTTGTTCTCCGACGGGGAGGGTAGATGTTGTGTGGCATACCTTCAAAGACTGAACACCGGGAGCTGCCATGGTTTGTGGGTTCGAGGTGTCGAGCAAACACGACGATATGTACGCAGATGATAGAGTGGAGGAAGATTAATTATCGGGGGTTGGTGGTAGGATATCGGCGCAGATCGGCGAGGGTCAGGGGTTTATCAAGGTACGGTCGGCAACAAGACCCAGGAGGAGGAAGGGCAGGTTTCAAAGTGAGCGTTGTTCGCTACAACACAGCACAAGTCAGAAAGATCTTGACACCAAAGTTAACGAGTGTGGCGTACTGCAGCTTGCAGGAGTTAGGCAGCATAAAACAGCATAACGATAAGGTAGGTAGGTAAGGGGGTTGTGTGGACAGGAGGCGCTTTGGCTTTTTGGTGGATGTAAGTTTTGGTAGTGTACTGTTGCCCGATGGGCTAAGCAGCTCTTGCAGGCAAGGTCAAGGTGGGAACCGATTAGGAACAGGCAACGCGCAAAGGGGGTCGGAATAGGCAAAATATTCACGGGAATGGAATAATGGTGCTAGTGGCTATGCAGCGAGAGAACGCGGGAGCGTGTAGATTAGACGGTGGGTGTGTGGTTGGTTGGCTCTCTTTACGCTTTAGGCTTTTGCACGCTTGAAGTCGGGAGTGGAGGACAAAGGAGGGTAAGGTCGGTAAGGAAAACAGCCAACAACGCAGACGAAGAGTATGATAACCGAAGTGTAGGTAAGTTAGATAGGTAGAGTGAGTGAATAAGTTAGGTAGAGAGCTTGCTTGTTAGGTTCCCAATGAGGCAGGGAGGTCCGAGAGCCAGCTGGAGGAGAGGAGGTTGGAATAAGACAGACGTTGTAGGTCATGCATGGGCTGTGGCCATGTAGAGTGAACCGCTACCAAGGCGAAATGAGACTATAGAACCGAGGCCGGGAGAAAAAAACACCACGCAAGACATAGAAAGGTGACAACTTACAAGACAAAGTGGCTTAGGGTTCTGACGACACGACTGGCGTAGCGCCTGTACCTAGTGTACTGAAAAGGATGGATGCCACGACGACTGACGGATGAGTTTTAAGAGATCAGATCAGATCAATCAATCAGAAGAGAGATGCAGCGCTCGGATCGCAGGCAAAAAAAGTATTATCGACGGAACAAGACCGGGGGTTGGAGAGAGGAGCAGGAGGAGCAGAGGGAGTTAGAGGAAAAGAGGAAGAAGAGGCACACACACACACACTCTCTCTCTCTCTCACACTCACTCACGCACGCACGCACGCATGCACGCACATACATACAATACACAGAGCCCTTATGACTCTCCGAGCCGAAACAGAACAAGCAGAACGAGTTGCAGTTCGTAAAGGTAGTGAGTGTACGTGTATGCAGTGTATGCGGTGTATGTGGTGTATGTGGTGGAAGATGCTGTATGGACTTGGGCGATGATGGTGATAATAACGGGTGGATGAACTGATGATGAATGGATGGATACCGATACCTACCTTGGGTAGAGAGATAGATAGCGTAGATAAACGGCTGGCTGGTTGGTTGGATTGATGGAGCTTCCAAGGATCAAAGAGGTAATCCAGCCTCTCCAAAGGGTTAAAGAAAGGCGGTCGGCTTGTAGGTTATAGCTACTACTACGTAAGTTGGTTAGGTGGGTAGCTAAAGCAGGGAGTAGACTAGATAGATAACCTAGGAGTGTAGCGATTAAACAATGTGTGTGTGGTGCACAACGTGGTGCACAACGAGACTAACTGTAAGTGACTGAACCGACTTACCGAGAGGTAGGTAGCTGTTCGATTACAGCGGGCACTGGCAGCGGTTATAGTAGCCTTTAGTTGTTACAGCCGTGCGCGTATCTCAAACAAGGGTTAACTGGTGTAATGGGCATCCCCTAAGACGGTTGCTGCTGCTGTATCCTTACGTAAGTATCCCCTCCCACCACTGGTCCGGGCGCAATGCTAGAAGTGGTACGACCGAGAGAAGAAACCCCGTTGTCACTAAAACCCCCAACCATCAAGGGATGGCCGCCAGCTTTGGTGGGGCCGTCTCTGTGAGATGATGCTCCGATTGCTCGCCCTAGAATTCCAGTTTCTAAAGAGCATGAATATGATTGGGCATGTTCGACGGAAACCGGGCGTTTCGTATAGGAGAGGGAGGAAACTCAGAGAGTCTGAGTGGTTGTACTTGTAACTTTCAAGAAACAATCAATACCAAAGTGGCGGGTAGAGCTGTCGGACTAGTCCATCTGTCCGCGCTCACAAGTTAAGATGCCATACGCACAGAGATGGCTAACCGTGGTTCTTTCTTATCCATGATCCTTACCTCAACTCCTCACATGTATACTAGTATACACTACTGTCATGCTATTATGCTACTGCATAATAGTGGTTCATAAGACCTCACTAGACAATGATAAAGAAACAAGTGAGAAAGCCGATAAAGCGGTAATGAGACATCCTTGTTCCGGTGTGCTAGAAATATGGCGTAAGATCTGAAGCACAGCTTGTGACATGACTGCCCCCAAAGCATTATCGCCGTGACATGTGTATCAGGGGGATCATCTTCTCCGAATACTGTCCGAAGCGTCAAAGGGACATGGAGTAATAGCAGCTCGTTTTAATTCGTCAATAGTTCCCAAGCTTGCGACAAATCACAGTTCTTGGTTGGACAGCCATGAATAAAAGGAGTGGGCATGCTTACCACAATAAGTACTATACTAAACTTTAGTAGCCCTATCAAGTATTATACTACACTAGGTTAGTGTAGATCTTGTTGAATGAGCTCTCCATGTTAGAATGGAAGGTTAATTTACAATCATCGTCATGGACCCCTTCAACTAAAATGGCTATAGACCTAGTGTAGATTGTAGGCATCTCAAATGGTAGACAGAGTGTGTTAGTTGGACAGAACAGATATGTTCCGAATGCGGCCGAATGTTCGAATTCCCCACGATCTTCCTACCTCAAAAGATTGATCGACAGCAGGCAAGGGAGTCTCCTAAGCGAGAAGTATTTCATGATGGCTAGGATAGAAGCATGAGCGAAAATGGAATATCTTCCTAGCTTACAGCATAGTATTCCGATTATTGCCTGGTGTACAAGTTCTTCACATTAGTCGGGAGGAGCCGAATGAAACATAGCAAGGCGACATTTATCCGGATGCGACATAAGACCTGGTTGAGGTAGAGTGGGAAGCAGAATATCCAAAAGTCAAGAGCATACATGTCCTACCTATTATATTGACGTATTCTAGCCGTCAACCTCATCCTAGGTAGCCTTTACGATGACATGCCTGTGGTAAGGTTAGAAGGCTACCTAGTGTAGGTACCTAGTCTTCCAAGTTAGGTTGCTTCAACTTTGGTATGCAGGTGAGATGGTACCTAGCAGACGTATATATGCGTCTCGAAACATCCTATTGAAACAGGTAGTTAGAACTTCAGCGCCAAGATCCGGGACTCTGGATGGTTGTGGCAGCTGCTGCAGAATTGATACGTGCATTTGAGACAGACAGGAGTAACCCCACCTGCAGTCAGTCAGATTCAGGCCTAGTGAAGATAGCGCTATTTGTGGATCCAGACTAGTCCTCCTTTTGCCTAGTGCAAGCTGGAGCTCTTAAGCAGCTCTGAGATACCGAATACAACTGTGAACTGGAAAATAAAATTACAAGAGCTCTTCAATTTGTGTCCTCGGGCTACATGATTATTCCAAATAGAAAGAAAAAGACAGTATCCTCTTCTACCACGACGTATGCGCAAGAGACTCGCTATCAAATTCGGAATCTACACGCCGAAGGGTTGGTGGAAACCCAGGACGCCTCGTCATAATTACTTAGTAGCTATCCAGGCAGTCTTCCCTCGTGAGATGGCAGCTTCTGTTCAATACTTGCTGGTCATCTAGCCAACCACTCTATTGTCGAGTCTTCAAGGGCTGGCGGCTTGGACCAAATAAGCGTGCCAAAAAAGGTGCGCACAACTCTAGGGCCTTGTCGTCGCTCTTATCGAGATATGTAGCGTCATGTATGTTGATCTCCCTCACGAGCTGGTCTAGGTGCTCATATTTAGATTTCGATAGGAGAGGGAACTTTTGGGGGGTAAGGTGTGGTTGACTTTGTACCTGATCGATTTGAAATTTAGTGTTAGTTACGCTCGGGCCAAAGGTTGGACATTGGGCGTCGATATTCCAGTATCGCTCGAGACCATAAAGATGAAGGCTACCTTCGTCTTTCGTACCTTCGTCTTTCGAAGGTTTACGCGGCCACGCGTCGTGCCTAGGTTTCTGAAGTCCGGAGGATTGCGAAGCTACTCGGAGGCGACAGACTAGAATCGTGTGGTCTAACGGCTCCAAATCGGACGGAAAGACAGGGTACGAATATGTAATTTACCGAGGCGGTCAGGACGAGGGAAGCGGGAGCAGCCGGCTTGGGGGCGGTCAGGTAGATTTTCGAACCAGCATGACCAGATCTCGAAAACTCTCGTGATTGGGAAACGGAACAGTGCAGTACTCGTTCTCAATCATTTTTCTCGCCCTCGAACCATGCCTGAAAACGTGATATTAAAAGTTAATAAATATAACTACACAAATATAGTTTTGGGCTTACCTCGGGGGCCTTGAATTAGGGGTTAGACTGTTCCATATAATAATGCCTGGGCGGCATATATCTGCCACAATATCCTTTATCGGAATGTTAGGACTAATAGCAAGGAGTATGCTATATTCATCTAATTCCAACAACCCCTGTGGATCCTCTAGAACTGTCAACCCGGCCGAGTGTAGGATATTCCTATCCCGTTGAGTATACGCCGGATCTTGCACATATGCACTTGACGATATCGAGAATTTTTGGCGAAGAACGGAAACCAGTGCATGCTGAAAAACCCAGCGCTCAAACAACCGCGACTTAATCACAAGAGGGCCCAATCCGAGGCCTATAACCTTAGTCACGGCGAAAGGTATCTCGACTGAAGCAAGTACATCCTGGACTTGCTCGAAATGCTGGCTCGTCTTCCATTGTTGCACAATGGTCTGGAACATATTGAAATCTTCTTCAGGTGGCGTAGGCGGATTTTTGAATTCGAGTCCTACGCCGAGTCTCATAATAGGGGCGCTAATCCACATCGGGAGGTACGCTTTCTCGAAATTAAAAAATTCGATATTCCGGCAACTAGTTAGACATGTAATCGAACGATAGACAATTACCCTATCGTTTACTTCAGCATAAAGAGACGTACTAAGAATAGTGGTATTATCTTACCACGTGGCGCCTCCGACATGCTCATTCTCTCCCCTTTCGGAGATCGGAGGATCGACAAATAGTTCATAATCGACTCCGTTAATTCCCTTTAACGTAATCTTGGCACCATTGTTATGCTCGCCGTTTTGAAAATGTTTAAGTTCTTCGCCGATTTTCCGTATGCTGTCCTTCGTGAAAACTGGAGTTCCAGCATCGTACATGGCCTGAATATCCTGACAAATGGAGTTTATCCGAGAGCGTGTATTATCGTGTAGTTCATTTCGAGGTTCCATGGTGCAGCTTGCTGAGAGAGTAAGAATATATAGAGCGATACAATTGCGAACTCCAAGGGTAAGAAAGTACACTGTATAGTTTGGTTGAAATAAGTGGAAAGGGTGGCAGAGAAGAGGGGATAGAGCTATTCCATTTTTATCGTAGAAGAGGGGGATTTGGTAATCATGTGACCGCCATTATTACTGTTAGGTAGACAGACTACCTAAGGCGGGAGTCTCCCGTAGGCGCGGGATATAGATATTCCGAGCCTACCAACCCCTCTACCTAGTATCATAAAAACTCGGCTAGTGGTCACCACGACGAGATAAAGATATAATCAGTACGACCCCGACTGGTACAGGCTCGGAACAGTACAATTAAAAATGACTTCTAATTACACGACCCCACGCGGTCACCAGATGAAGTCGTCCCGACCATCCTTGCTATCGATGGTAGCTGGGTATCGAACATGGCTCTAGCTTTAAGTAAGGCTTCTTCTCGCTGTTTACCTGGTGATATTACGCCCTTGTACGTAAAAAATGTGACGACGGTACAAACCTAGCTGATCAAGTAAGCTCGTGGTATTGGTCAGTCATGACCGGTGATTTTTGCATCTTTTAGAATGCGTTCGACCCGATAATTTGGAGTCACAAGACTAAGGAGTAAGGGGCTGTGAAAGCCAATGTGTCAGGTAGATAGGTGACACCCTAGTGTGTACCTATCAGGCTGGGTCTATATATACAGGCTGTCCCTCCCAACTAGCAGTTGGAAGGGCTAGAGGCTATGTTGACCAATACATCCTATGGCTACTGGCCCCCTTTCTACCTACCTGCTATGTGACTGCGTAGGCTATCTATTCACTCTGGGACAGAAAACCCTGACACAATGGCTGCAGCGGGCCTCTTACGGGCAAGGGGTAAGTACTGGTATAAATTTACTTATCGTTAGGTATGTTCTGATGTTGGTAAGTTTGTATTCGTGAGGAGGAAGATTTAATATTGCGATATGAATGTTATCTCTACATATTAGTAGCCAAGGTTGATAGTTTTAGAATCTCGAGATTTATTACGGGCTAGAGTGACTGTTATAATGGGAAATTAACGTCTATATCGGTCCTTTACTAAAGCAGGGCAAATTATTATAGATAGCCTAACCACTAAGACGACACTTTTTTTCCTACGCCGCCTTAGAATTCTCTCGAACCAACACGCAAAACACGGATCAGTCTCCAACAGCAAGATGAAGGTTGCATGCCGCGCGGGCTACGTTTGATGTGGAAAGCCTACCGCGCAGGGCAATTCTACCCTCAATATCGGCTGGCTTGACGAACAGAGGCTTTAGGAGAGTTTGTTTATCGAAGCAATTTAGTGAGTGCTATTTTTTTTTTTTTTTCCTCACGCGTTATCTCCCCCGTCCCCCCCCCCAAATAGATGGCAGGGTGAAACGGTGGGATATTAATAATCAGACCTTAAAGGGATAGAGAGAGGAAATAATGTAAGATAGGTAAGGTATGAAGTATCCCTTATATTGACAAGGCTAGCCCAGGAGCCTGGTTACTTTAAGTACAGGGCCCCTGACAAGCATAGAGACTAAACTGAACATATTTAGTGTACAAAGCCGCAACTAAACCTAAAAGAATGACAAGAGATCGATTCCATCGCTAGGTAAGAAAAGACAAAAGAAAAGAGAAGAAAGAAACCAATGAGGCATAGTAGTTACATGTAACGGACCTGCTCTACATCACCCGAGAGATAAAGGCAGTATGTTGGGGGTTCTTGGTTTGAGGGTAATAATAGGAGCAACGACAGGTATTTGTTACGGAGGTTTAAGGGGACTTCTACTACTACGCAGAGATAGAGTCTGTATAGTAGTTTAAAAAATAAATCTTATTGTAAAGTTAATAGCTAAGGAATTATTTTAAAGGAGCGACTAGATATAGAGAAAATATAAGGTTATATAAACATAGGAAAAAACAAGCATTTTTTTTTTTAAAGAGGATATTAGTTTATTGTTTGGTTTTTGTTAGATTTATTAGATCGATAGACCTTATAAATCCTATAGATTATAGTTACGTGGTTGTACTAGAGAAAAAAGAGAAAAAAAAAGGTTGGCGTGCTTAATTTTATTTTATAACTATTTTAAACAAGAAAAGGTCTATAATATTATATTTATTTAAGTTATTTGTTTATTTAATTTAAGCGTAAAACAATTTAATATAAGTTTAATAAAGGCGTTATTATAACTTAAGCATGTTATATTTAAAGCAACGTTAAACAAAGCGATTAGTTTTTATAATTAAAATAAAACAGCACGCGTTTTTATTTTAAATATTTTTATATTTTTGCAGAAAATAATTATAGCTATAGCTATAAGCGTAAATAGTTTAAGCTTTTTAATATATTTATTATTTATTAGCTATAAACTAATATAAATAAAAAAAAGCTAATAAGCGTTGCTAGAAAAAAAAATAAAAAAAAAAAGCTAAAAAAATAATTAGCTAAATATATTAGCTTAATTAAAAGTTTATTTTATTAAGAAAAGTTAATAGTTTTTTATTTTTAAAAAATAAGGTGTTAAGTTTAATATATAATAAATAACTTAAGAAAACGTTTTTTTTAATAATAATAATATTTTTATTAGTTAATAGTTAATAATAGATAAAAGGTAAATAATTATTTTAATGCTAAAAAAAAACTATTTAAATATAATTTTAAAAAAAAAAGTTTTTTATTTATATATTTGTTTTATTTTTTAATATTACTACATATACGCCTGCTTTAAGCATAAGCCTTAGTATATTAAGCACTTTTATTTTTAAAAAAAGAAATATTAGGCCTTAACTTTTTAGCCTTAAGCTAACTATAAATACTAGCGCAGCTTAGCATATTAAATTAACCGCAGTCTTGTTATTAATTCTTTTTAGCTTTATATATATATAATATAATATTGTTAAAAAGACAGGCAAACTAGGAAAGTGTTTAACAAAGCGTGGTTATATTGCTTAATATAAATAAGGCATTGCAGCATTTTTCTTAAGAGCTAGTTTTATAGACTTTTATATAGCTTAACTAGTAATAGCAAATCTTTTAGTCTGCTAGCCAGCTATATTTATTTTATTTTAACTGTTTTAATAGTATAGCTAATTAATTTTAAAATGTTATATACCCTTTTTAAAACAAGGGTAATAATAAAAGCAATAATAAATATTTATTATAAAGGTTTAAAGGGACTTTTACTACTACGCAAAGATAAAGTTTATATAGTAGTTTAAAGAATAAATCTTATTATAAAGTTAATAGCTAAGGAACTATTTTAAAAAAGCAACTAAATATAAAGAAAATATAAAGTTATATAAACATAAAAAAAAACAAGTATTTTCTTTTTTAAAGAAAATATTAATCTATTGTTTAGTTTTTATTAGATTTATTAAATTAATAGACCTTATAAATTCTATAGATTATAATTATATAGTTATACTAAAAAAAAAAGAAAAAAAAAAAATTAGCGTGCTTAATTTTATTTTATAACTATTTTAAATAAAAAAAAGTCTATAATATTATACTTATTTAAGTTATTTATTTATTTAACTTAAGCGCAAAATAATTTAGCATAAGTTTAATAAAAGCGTTATTATAACTTAAGCATATTATACTTAAAGCAACGTTAAATAAAGCAATTAGTTTTTATAATTAAAATAAAACAGCACGCGTTTTTATTTTAAATATTTTTATATTTTTATAAAAAGTAATTATAGCTATAGCTATAAATATAAATAGTTTAAGCCTTTTAATATATTTACTACTTATTAGCTATAAACTAATATAAATAAAAAAAGGCTAACAAGCGTTGCTAAAAAAAAAAATAAAAAAAAAAAGCTAAAAAAGTAATTAGCTAAATATACTAGCTTAGTTAAAAGTTTATTTTATTAAAAAAAATTAACGGTTTTTTATTTTTAAAAAATAAGGTGTTAAGTTTAATATATAATAAATAACTTAAAAAAACGTTTTTTTTAATAATAATAATATTTTTATTAGTTAATAGTTAATAGTAGATAAAAAGTAAATAATTATTTTAATGCTAAAAAAAAACTATTTAAATATAATTTTAAAAAAGAAAGTTTTTTATTTATATATTTGTTTTATTTTTTAATATTGCTGCATATACGCTTGCTTTAAGCATAAGCTTTAATATATTAAGCACTTTTATTTCTAGAAAAAAAAACATTAAGCCTTAACTTTTTAGCCTTAAGCTAACTATAAATATTAGCGCAGCTTAATATATTAAGTTAACTATAGTCTTGCTATTAATTCTTTTTAGCTTTATATATATATAATATAATATTATTAAAAGGACAGGCAAATTAAAAAAGTGTTTAATAAAGCGCGGTTATACTGCCTAATATAAATAAAGCATTGCGGCACTTTTTTTAAGAGCTAGTCTTGTAAACCTTTGCATGGCTTGACTAGTAATAGCAGATCTTTTAGCTTGCCGGCCAGCTATATTTACTTTATTTTAACCGTCTTAATAATATAGCTAATCAATTTTGAAGTGTTATATGCCTTTTCCAAGACATTGTCCCTCGGCGGTTATAAACACATGGAACCAACGCGATAGTGGTCACGTTGAACCAACACAATATTAAGTCGAACTTGAGCAATAAAAACCAACAATGGTTTTTATAATTCGATTAGGCCAAGCTGTGGCTTATACGAAATTTAAGCAACCAACAACTACTGATATAATGACAAACACATGGTCATGACGACAACACGCGAGTCCTGTAATATGGCCAATTTTGTGACCCAAGATGCACGTTAGGACATATGTTTAGTGGCGGTGCAGAGAACAGGGTGAGCCGAGCCTAAGCAAAAGCAAATAGGGTAAAAACGAATGAACGCAGGTCAAAGCATAAAGATCAATAATCCCCCTAAGGTAAATGTTAAGAAAAAAATAAGTACACTGAAAAGTCTATCAAACCAGTAAAAAATACCCAGAAGCCTGCTGGGCATTTACCTAACTATATACAATCCCCGATTCATTGTCTCTTATCTTCAACCCCGTCATCAAACATGCTAAAACCGCTTAGTAAATAGCGGCGCGGCGAAGGATGCGGGAAGATCACTTCTCCATGTTCTCGGAGGGGGCCTAGAGGGTGGCGGACTGGCCCTCCTTGCTCTTGGTGGTAGCGGGCATAGCCTGCAGGTGCCTCGGGGTCCAGCGCCGGAGGTGCACTGGTAGCTGGACCCGCCGACGCAGGTGAACATGCCCTCCTCGGTGCAAGCGCCTGAGAGGCCACCGCCGATGGAACCGCTGCCCGAGGCAGGAGTGTCGGTGGCCGAGGGTCGAAGGTGAGTGGGGTAGGTGGGATGGCAAAGCAACACTGCCGGTCCGACTCGGGGCGGCTAAACTTGGCAAGGTGACAGGCGTTTCCTGACGCGCTTCGCACGGTACCTAGTAGTCTATTGTGTTAGGGCGAAGGCGAACAAAGACTTAGAAGACACTATCCAATGCACTACCTAGCTTTAAATGTTTCCCTTAGTCACGTAACTGAGGATTGACTGAGCAAAAGCGGAGGGTACGCTAGGCCCGATCTATTACTGTATGTTTCAAGAAAGTTTATAATACAAGGTGGTTTTAAGAGCTAGAACCAGGATGACTTAACAACGTCTGCGCTTATAACAATATTTATATCATTTAATAGATTATTTAATTGCGCATTTAATGATACAATATAAGGATATATATATAACGTTATATAGCTAGGTAATGTCTAAGTTAATATAATATAGTACTTGCATTTTATATATTAAAGCACTTTAGCTATTTACTAAAATAACGCCTAGGTATTAAAGGTGTATAGGCTAACATAAGCAGACATTGCCTAAATAGGTATGGCTTTTGCTGACATAATTAAAGGTATACCCAAATAGGTAAAGCCTAAGTCGACAAGTGGGTACAACGCGTTTTCTGATTGGCTATAGCCCTTTTTATGGGGCACTTTGCGCTATGGGCACTGTAGAAAGCGGTAAAACTTAAAACCTTTAACGCGCAGACGCGCCGTAGCTCTGCCCACCTGTAATCCATACGCGTCCTGACTCGATTCATTCCAATACAGTACAGCAGTAAATCCACGCCAGAGATGTCATACGAGGCATGGGGCCATCAACTCATAGCAGCCAGTACACTACTAGACCTACGCCGGACACCGAAGAACAAGCATGAACCGCAGACTCTCGTGCAACTATCGTCACCACAAGCTGCCGCTTAGCCACCAATTTCTCAATCAGACGTGATAGAGAAACACCGACACCGGATCATGGCAAATACCAACCCCGGCTCGTCACGGAGCGGTGGTGGTCTTGCTCCGTTAAGCACGCCTAGAGTCGTCGCAACCCCGAATCGAAGAGGAGCCAGTGGCGAACCAGCATCAGGTCGCCCTTCAGCCTCAGCAAGGCGCAACAATGTCACCACCCCGCACGCCCGCGCCGCCATCCGGGCAATGGACCAACGTCGCGCCGCCTTATTCACGCCCGGAAGGACCCGTCGGCGCAGTCTGCGCGAACAACGCGAAACACCCCGCGACCTCCTGCGGAACCTGAGTCGAGTCCTAGCCCCGACTTCTCAGGCCGTGGCGGCGTCTTCATCGCCCGAGTCCCCGGCTCGAGACGGCGATTCGACTCTGCCCTCTTTTGAAGATAACGGCGATGACGATGATGATGACGATGATGACTTCCCCATAGAGCGTCCCCGTTTCTCGCTGCCGCTTGGACCGGAAGAGGATGATGAAGATGACCTCAAACCCCCTCGGCTTAGTGGGCTTGAGGAGGAAAATTACACTATGCAGTCTATCGAGCTGCCTCGGCGGGCGGTGACCGAGAACACGATAAGAAGTAGCTTGGGGAGCATAAGATATAGCGACTACATGGGACCGGATATACAGAGCGACGATGTGGGCATTGACTCCGGCTTTTTCCCACCGCCAGCTCTTGACGATAGTGCAGAGGTGGTTATGGAAGAGCCGGCCGTGATTGAACGGTGGGTGCTCTGCTCCAATTGTTGCTAGCATTTAGAATTGCGTGGAGCTAATCTACCTGTATAGTCTTGATGCCGATGAAGCGAGACGACAAACAATTGGCGGAGATAGTGTATTTGGGGCTATAGAGATCCCCGAGGTTGATAACGAAAGCACTTTTATGATGGCCCCTGTTCAGTCACCTGTGCGAGATCCGACAGTAACCGAGGGATTAGAGGGTCTGGGGAGCGACAATGCCCCGTTGGGTGGTATGGATGATGATGATGATGATGATGATGATCACGTTAACGAGCCTATGGATATGCCTGATTTTGATATCGAAGATGAATCAGATAACACGCCCGAAGACAACATTAATACGGTAGAGGAGACGACGACATTATCGCGCACAGCTACACTGGCGCGGAATAGAGGCATGAAGAGGAAAAAAGGGAAGAGGATATCGAGATACGGTATAGAGTATCCGTCTCTACCAGTAGGCGTGGTGAAGCGACTGGCAACGACCTGTGCAAAGACTGCAGGATCCAAAGGCAAGATCAGCTCGGACACCTTAGACGCCATCATGCAAGCGACGGATTGGTTTTTCGAACAGCTTGGAGACGACCTATCAGCATATGCAAAGCATGTGGGCCGCAAGACTATCGATGAGAGTGATATGATAACTCTCATGCGAAGGTATGATTTTTGTACACTCTTTCTAGAGGGCTATTTCCCTTGGTATATGGTACAGATGTTGACATGATATATGATACAGACAACGGCAAACAAACGCTTCAACTACGCCGTTCGCGCTAGCTCAACGCTATCTACCCAGAGAACTTTTGCAGGAGTTACGTATGCCTGTGCCGATCCCGAGTAAAGCCCCGCGAAAGAAGGCGAGGCGCATAGATATCGAGGGAGAGGAACAGGAAGAAGTAACTTGAGACAAGCACCAAATTTCGGCTATTTGACGAGTTTGATTGGACGACCTATGACCACTCCTTGTTCATCCGTATGCGGCGAGATATGTCTGTTGGGGGCTTTTTGACGACCATGTAGAACATTATGGATGTGGCAATAGCCAAGCCGTACCTGACGGAGTATTAGAATCGCAATACGAAGGATAAAAGGGAGGGATGGGACTACATACCAGGTAAATATGTACTGAGCATGATTATTGCGCAGGTTGACCTCAGCCGGTCTACCGATTGGGATGCCCTTAGTCTGCATCTCAAGGGCTTGCATCAGGTCGGGCTCTGCGACGGGTTGACGTTAGCAGATATACAAGTTAAAATAAAATAAAATAAACAAATCCAAAACTCGAGATAGAAAGACCCAAATATTGTCAACGTGAATATGACCGTGTCTATCCGTAACATACCCATTGTCTGCTCAATCCAAACCGCCTGACTCCCCGTCAACTCGGCCATCTGCTTGACATCTGGGAAATAAAACTCGCCCTTATCCGGACGGTTCTCAGGCGTGAACATATTCTTCTTCCACGGCTCTCTTAACAAGCCCTCGACGATCACCTCCCCCGTAGGTAACCCCTCAACCCTATCCTTTTGCCGTCTCAACGCCTTGGACACCCACCCCCTATTCACCAACACCGTCGTCGTCCCCTTGCCCTCCCCATCAGACTCCCGCTCCAGCGGGGTAACGACCATGAACCCGCTCTCGCCATCCCGCATGCGCGGGCCGACAAGCATCTCCTGATCATGTCTGTACCTGCCCCGCGCCACGACGCGGCGGAAATCGAAATCGTGGATCGCGGAGGGGTCCACGCGCGGGGGTAAGGGGAGGGGCGGCTGGACGAGTCTGTCTTCGAAACGCGCGATCAGAGACGTCTTCCAGCCGAGCCGTTGCACTTGCCAGGTTCCCAGGAGGAAGGCTGTGAGGGGGATTAGGGCGAGCAGGATTAGGCCTGGCCCGTGACGGCGGCCCGTGCGGACGAGGTCGGGCGGGTTGTCGAGGATGGAGGTGAAGTTTGGGTCGTCGCCTGGTTGTTGTCGGGTTTGGAGGGGGGGTTTGTGGGTGAAGGGGCAGTGGGGGAGGTATGGTGTGCGGCGGGATGTGAGTTGTGATGGTGATGTTAATGGTGATGTTCTGAGTGGGAGGTGGAATTGTTGCGGGAGTGACCGCGGGAGTTGCCGCGCGAGGGTGTAGCGCGACAGCCTTATCGCCGGGGAATTCATGATTCCTAAATTGTGCTGTCTTTTGCCCCTTGGGTTTGTTGATTGGGCAGCATGGTTGTCGACGTCTGATATTGAAGCTCCGTGTTGACGGTTTCTTGAGCTCTATCTTGGTAGGGGAGTGATATACCTTTTAAGTGAATATAGGTGGGACGATCAACGAGGGCTCAACTTAAAATGTAGCCCTTTTATGCATATTTGTATTAAGTTAGATGAAAGTTCCACGCTTCAACTATGCTACAGCTGGGCGACTTCCTAGGAAGTCGCTTCTCCATCGCTGTACATAAGTGTAGATAGATTTTTAGGAGTTCAAACGGCCAATTTTATCTTGTATCTATTTCTTCCGTATTGTCCTGGGACTTCATCAAGCGGCATCTTCGTGCCTTTCGTGCACCCTTACATAAAGAATTAAGCCTTTTATACCGAGTTGCTGGTAGTGCATTTCAAGACTCAAGTTGGCTATTAAATGGAGCTTGAGATATATATCTTGACCTCATGTTGACTTGTGTTGTAATCTCCAAAGCACAAGTGTGGCAGTTTCCATTTATGAGGATTCAATTGTTGGGCATTCATGATAGGATGCAAGTCGAGACATGTGAAGATGGAGCATTAACACCACATTGGAGAGTGCCGTTATGGGGGTTATTCCGTTTTCGGAGGAGATTAATGATGCTTAAACACATAACAACTTAATAGAAGGTACCTAGGTACAAGTAGGTCGATACAGGCCTCTGTCAGCATACCCCCAGCTATTGGTAACGGCAAGTGAGTAAAGTCGTGTTCCTTCGATCTCTTCAACCATTCTCTTGACGCACATTTTGAACCTGCATCGGTCAAAAAGATTCCATAATTGCGTTTTCACCGATTAAGTGATTCCATCCGTACCCGGGAATTGTCCGGCCTCAACAAATCAATCATATCCATACAAGACACCTAACTAACCTAGTAACTAACGCCACCTCGCTCGACTGCACCTCGTTACATCTTGGTCTGGTGTCGCCCTGCTCTCACAACGCCACCAGGTTTGGTATTTAGTTATTAGACCATGTTTTTCGAGGGGAGTTTACAGGACGGCATATCTGCCGCCCTCCAGCAGTCGAAGCAGGTGGTTTGTTTTGTCACAGGTACTAAATCGTTGACCCCCGCTATATTCGTCCATCTAGCATTATGAGATAGACGCTACTAGTTGTGTTATTCATGGAAATCATGCGACGTTTTCATGAAGTTCTGTTTATAATTTCCACGCTACTTTTTCTACCATGCAATATGAATATATGATAGGCTAATATTCATATACAGATGATGACAAAACGGAGAGTCAGAATTGGGAAGACGAACTTCTTACGAATGACTCGGTAGGTCAATACAAATGAAACTTCGTAGACATTCTCACTAACGTTAATAGATACGGCCTGGACTTGAGAGAAGTTCTGTGATCCTGAGACTACCCGCAGGCTCAGAAGAGGCCGGCTACCTTGAGGCGCTTTTTCCTGTGCCCAAGAAACCCACTATTGTGGTGATACAGTACGCAGCTCTCTGTTCTCTCATAGACAGCCTTGATAAGTTTTGATCAAGGCTATCAACAACTAGGACAAAAACACTGCTTACACAGTATAGAAATGGGCAACTAAAAGAGTACATCGCATCTGGGGTAACGAGAGACGAACTCATCAGAAGGCTTCGTGGAATCATCCCACCGAGTGCAATACAACAACAAAGTCAACCCTCGCCAGCACCTGTGGCAA
The DNA here is from genome assembly GCA_022495085.1 of Xylaria sp. FL1042. Taxonomy (NCBI): domain Eukaryota; kingdom Fungi; phylum Ascomycota; class Sordariomycetes; order Xylariales; family Xylariaceae; genus Xylaria; species Xylaria sp. FL1042. Next base: position 48,099 of record MU380304.1, read on the forward strand.
ATCCTATGCAAATTAATCAGAGCGCCACGTCTCAAGCATCATATACCACTAGTAATTTATACGATGATGACATCCAACCTGCCGTCGCATCAACTAGCTCTTCAGTGCCTACCCAAGGATCCCAGTCAACGACAGCAGTAGCAGAAACAGAAGAGGAAGAAAGAATATCAGCAGCCGAAAAGGGGAAGGGCAAAGCAAGAGCCGAGGCTGAAGATGAGGCTCGTCGAAGGGTGAATGAAAGATGTGGCTGCGAGCCTCAAAGCGCAGAACAAGCGCACGCGAACGAAATCAAGCTACGCAAGCAGCAGGCCAACGAAGAGCGAAAGAGGATACTAAAGCGCATCGAAGACGACAAGCGAGCGCGGAAAGAACGCGAGGCCGCGGAACGCAGGGCCAGACAACTACTAAGCGCGGACGCGGACGCGGACAGCAGCAGGGGCGGGGATAAAGCGCAGGCGTCATCCTCCATACCTCTCCGCGAGCGACTGCCGAAGGCTGCCCAGGGCGACCATTGCTCTCTGCAGGTGCGGCTGCTAGACGGGACGACGATACGCACGCGTTTCGCAAGCGACAAGACACTCGCCAACGACGTGCGCAAGTGGGTTGACGAAGAGCGCACGGACGGCGACGCGCCGTATTCATTCCGCATCGTCCTCACGCCGCGACCGAATAAAGTCGTTGAACCCCAGGAGGAGATCAAGTCTTTGCTCTCGCTGGGGCTGGTGCCATCTGCCACCCTCGTCCTCATCCCCACGCGGTACAGCGTCGCGTACGCACGCGCCGGCGGCGTCTTCTCGCCTATCATCGGGGTCTTCTCTACGCTGTACGGCGCGATCATGGCGTCGTTGGGCGGATTCTTCTCATTCTTCTTCGGCGGTGGCGGTGGCGGTGGTGGGAATTCTGGCCACGACGATATTCCTATGGAGAATCTACGTGAGAGAAGGAGGGATGCCCAGTTCTATAATGGAAATTCAGTATGTTCAAGTTTCTTCTATGCTATTTGTTCTGTTCCAACACGCCCTCCTCTCGTTTCTTTGGTGCTAGTTACATGCTGACAATATCCAGCTGAGCTTTGAGCCACGCAATGAAGATGACGATGAGAACAACAGACAGTAAAAGCAATGCCATCGTATCGTTATATATCATGGTTCAACGAATAACCAAGTCTGGCTTTAGGTCGGTTTAGGATGGATGGGAAGATGAGAGGCTAAGATGTGTATGGCAAGAGAGGGTTTCCGCTACAGCCATTTTTCATTTCTGTCTTCTTTTCCGCTCTGTCTTTTCTCCTCTGTCTTTATGGAATCGGGTCTATGTATGTATCATTTATAGTTAAGCGTATTAAGTTGATTTGTGCAAATATTACACAAGTCTCAAATGAGTGAATCAGGAAATACCAGTATCGCGGTCAGAAACCGAACCCCAGCTAAGGAAAAAAAAAAAAAAGACAGAAAAAAGAAAAAACGAGCTCAACAAAGGATTCGAACCCCCAACCTCCAAAAAGAATCGAGGGCTTAAGGCGAACTCAACATCCCTCGACCGGAAAACCTCGCTGACGCAAGAGTTTGTCCTGCCGACTACTTTACCGCTGAGCCATCAACATGGCCCGTGTTAGGGGAACGTCTGTTGAAATAGGGTACGCATGTCTAAGTATATATACTCTACTCTGTGTTAGGTAGGGGATCTTCGAGGCTGCGGTTCGTACTCTTATATAGGTAGCCTACCTACCTATTTATCACGCACTCCACGATGCACTCATGTTCCAGGGCCTATCTATAAAACACGACTCAAGCCCGCATTACTATCCCGTATCGAGATTAAAAGCCACGATAAATCCGAGTTGGATCCCAGGCTGCTCTACCATCTTGTCTGTACATAAGTAAAGAGATGAGCAGGGTAAGCCAGGCTACGAGAACTATACTGGATACGCACTGAACACATTATACTATAAGTCAAGAAAGCAAGACTTTAGATGATACACGTAAAACTTGATCTCTCCTAGCGGGTGAGATAGAATAGTTGAACATATGTTGTGTACCCCTTGATGACCAACCAAATAAATTGTAATATCGCCAAGATATCCAATGGAATACATGCGCGTGAGTGCCTAGGTAGGTAGTAGTATATAGTAGCGTTTTATGATTTCCTCAGCCACTACTCACTAAGGTGGGCAAAACACGGATCCTACGCAATGTAATCCCACAGATAACAATCTTGATTTTGTTAGTGGTATGTGTGTACATTATCCATCCGTGGATCCAACGCCGTGGTGGTGTATGTATAAACCGCCGAGGGAATGCCGTGTATATGAATGCTCTCGTCTTGCTCTGCCGCCATCGTCTATACGTGTGGGAGTATAATCTCGGCCCTATCCGCTGAGTCCCCTCCCTATGCTTTGCCTTTCATGACTTTCGATCAACTCTCATCCACAACCGTCATCAACCACGTGAAACTCGTCACACCCTCTCCTCGCCCCAAAACACACCACATCTCTACGACTTAATCGCCTCTTTTACGGCCTTAGCTTCCTTTTCCGCAGCCTCAGGCAGCTTCTTCTGCGAGGCGTTGTACATGGCGATACGGGTAAGCTGGGCGATGCCGACGCAGCCGAGGAAGAAGTTGACGGCGGCGAGGAGGTAGTTCTGGGGCGTGATGACGAAGCACCAGCGCGTCCAGATGGCGCCGGTGGCGGTGAGGGCGGCGTTCTGGGTCACGGAGAGATTTTCGGCCGGGCGCGCGAAGTCGCCGATCCCGGCGATGACGAGGGCCCATTTCATTACGGGAGCCCTGGGTGCGGCATGTGCCGGTTAGTTGAGTTTCACGGGATTAAAAGAGAGGACGATATGACGCGGGTTTGTGCGACGAAGTATGATATCACAGTTACACATGCGAAGAGCAGAGGGCGGAGAGGGTGTATCGTCTGGGCTGGCGCGTGACTGGTATCATGAAAGACAGTCGGAGACTCACCAGAAATGTACAGTCTTGAAGCCGATGGGCGAATCCCACATGCGCTTGAACCAGCTCTGCTGCTGTGCGGAAGAACCATCGCCAGCGGCGGTGCTCTGGAAACGGCGACCGGAAGTGCGGGCGAATTGGCTGCGGAAGGCCGCACGTGAGCTTTGCTGGAAGATGGGCCTTGCGGCGCGGAACATCGTCGTCGTGGGAGGCATTGTTGTATATTGTTGGGAATAAGACTCGACTGTCGCGATTGACGTTATTTAGATCGTGAGGTCAAAAGCAGTAGACGGGGGGGGGAGCGGAGAGTGGAGAGGCGTCTGATGGCGATAGTCCGTAAGGTGGCTTTGATGAGTGTTCCAATGAAGATACGAAAAGATATTGGAAATGTTGTTGGGGAGTCCGGAGATAATCGGCGGCACCCCTGCTGACAGGCCTACTTAGTAGGTAAGTACTAAGTTTAGATAACAGGTACGTGCCTTGCCTTAAGCCCCACTTACAGTTTAGTAATTATTTTTATATACGTATAAAGGATGCACACCATGCATATAAGCGAGGGTCCAACGTTGGCAACCGATATTGAATTGAACAATTTGATTGGACGAAAGAGGACTGACTTGCTTGCAAATGCACCTGCTCTGAATAGGGCCGTTAGAGCTTAGCTACATTCGAAGCTAAGGCATCCCAACTTTATTTCATCGACGTCCTCGATAATCCCCGGACAGACACAACAAACCCCCAGTCAGTTGATGGAAGCGTGAATATGTTGGCCAAATACGCCTTCACCAAGAGTCTGAAGGAGGTCCGCTTCCTGTTTTGCCAGGGCGAACCCAGCGCTGCGACGAGGTGCGTTCGACCGAATGCGTTCATATAACTCATAATATCACCTACCGCAAGTCGAGATGCAACGGCATCCAACCAGCACAGATGAGATGAGCGCACGAATCAAGGACTGATGGAAATATTATTCACAGGGCATTCCTCACGCGCGCCTACCCGACAATGAAGAAGAACAACCCACACACCCCCATCCTAATCCGCGAAGCTGCCGGCACAATCCCCAAGATCTACGCTCGATACGGTTCGTCATCGTCCTACTTATTCCGCGCATTTCCCCTTTCCCTCAGGACGATAAACACGAAGCAAGACGTTGGAGAGGGGTGGTAAAGGGATAAAGCAAAGCTAATAGTAAACGTATACAGAGTTCGGAAAGGAGAAGAGCCAGTCATTAGAAGGTATGTGAGAACTAAAGGAAGAGAGGGGAGAAATGCTGTCAGTAGTGAAGAGACTAATATGGACTATTACAGGGTTATCCGATAAGCAAATCGAGGAGGCTGTTTCGACGCTCGTCAAGGGCGATGCATCATCACGATGAAGATGATATGTGTATACCGTATACCTATACCAAACAACAAATAGACGGTGATTAGAAGAAGCAGACCGACGAGAACCGGGAATTAGACACTTGGGGCTAAGACAGCGTCTCGGTATTATGCATCGAGGGTCGGGTGTGCTAAGTCTGTATATACTCCATGGATACGTGGAAATACCCGTTTATGCCAAGTCTTATCTTGATTTAACTCAGAATGAGGCACTGTCACGCAAATTGGCCATTCTCTCGACATCGGAACTTCTTATTACGTTAAATGGCATCGTGTGCAGGATTAATGTCATAGGAATGACCAGGTCAGTGTACCCAGCACAGCTACACACTCACAGTTATCATGATATCACTAGCATCGCTCATTCCACGACATAAGTATAGAAGCAACTCGGTAGAAAGCCTCTCGATTTTCAGAGAATAATATTCATATCATTATCATGATCCCGTGCATCCTAAAACCGAGGATCCCTAACCCCTATTTTTAACCGTAGTTACGAAATCGTCAATGTGCACCTCAACTCATCTCCTTTTTGTCATCATGATCATCATTACGATACCCATGGGAAAGTTGGGTAAGAAGGGGAAAAAGGCCACCCTCGCCCAGGTCTCGAATGCATCCTTTTTATACTCCCCCCACCAACTTTATACGCCGCAGAGAGTAAAAAGGAAGAAAAGAAAAGAGAACACGAAGGAATAGAAAGGTATGCGTATCCTTATCCCTATCTCTCATCACATCGCCCCTTTTTGCGGTTTGCTCTGGATCCAGCTCATCCAGCTCACTCCACATGACTGATCACAGCTGACTCCTCTCTCACTCTCTGTCCTCAGGAGGACAGAATGAGCGAGTGTAACCGTAGAAAAGTTAACACCCTGCGTAAACTCCCACCAAATCCCCAGCCCAAACCGAAAACGACAGTGAAAGCCCGTCTCGTGACTCCTCATATGCATAGGCCTGATAAACAACCCGGTAGAAAAGCAATCAATCATAATTCAACCACCCTTCCGCTCATCATCTGGAATCCCCTGTCTTTTCTCCCTAGTACTCGTACTCTCTCCTTTCCCCTCACCCTCACCCTCACCATCCTTGGTCTTCGCCACAGGGGTAGGAGATAAAGCGGGTGTCGGCCTACGGACGACCTTTTGCCACGGATTCGCAATTTGCGAGAAGCACAGCGGGATTGGTGCCAGGGCGACGGCTGGTTTCGGCGGTAGCGCGGGGAAGTCGTCTGCGTTGAGGATGGATTTGTCTGGTTTCGCTGGCTGTGCTTTTGGTCCTTTGGAGCCTTGCTGTGCCTGCGAAGATGACGCGTTTGGTCCTTTGCTTGTCTTGTTTTCGGGTTTGGTGTTGTTCGCTTTCACATCGAGATGTGTCGCGGTATTCTTCTTAGGGGATCCGCGGCTCTTCGTTTTCCCTTGCTTTGGCTTTGTGGATGCTGGGACTACTAAAGAAGAAGAGGAGGAGGAGGAGGAGGAAGTGTTCGATGCATGAGAAATCGTAGGGGCTTTCTTGGGAGAACCAGGGTCAATTTGAGACTTTGAACGCTTATGATATTTGCTCTCGGTCTTGTCGTTCTTTGGCTTGGTTTCGGTCGTGGTCGTGGTCGTGGTCGTTGCCTCGGGCTTCTTCTTGGGACTAATGACTTCCTTTCCCTTTTCTTTATCCTGCCGATCTACCCTGGCCTTTTCTGGATTGTCGTGGTTTACGGACTCCTTTGGTTGAGCTTCGTGAGCTGAAGGAAGCTTGTTATTTGCGTCGTCTGGTATGCTTTGTTTCCTTGATGTCCGGACTTTCTGGTCCGTCAAAGCTTGGAATCTGTTCCAATTTCTTATATCTTTTGCTTCAGTAGGCTTTGAGGCCTCCGCCTTTACATTAAACAAGCCCTTGTCAGTCAGCGCTTGAGTGTTCATGCTCTGCCGGCTAGTTTTCCAGCCAGACTTGTACTTGTTCGTCCCGCCACCTCGCCTAGTTCCATTGCTCATGTTGGCTCTGCATCCATTGTCTCTGCTGGTAACTTGGGACGCTTTACTGTCATCGGCATTCTCAACATTGACTTGTGAAACTAGTGGTGGTGTAGGTGCAGTTGAATTCTTGGAGGTCGTATCCGCAGATACAGGAACAAAATTGTGAGTCCCTGGGTTCAAGCCGTAAAGATTTTGACTGGAATCTTGGATGATTGTCGATGCGTTGCTCGATATTGATCGATTAAGTCCCGACCCGGTGGTAGAACTCTTGTGCCTATGAACTGGACGCTGAGGACTAGACATAGCATCTCGATATGCAGGAAACGGTTCGATTCCATGGGGTCTAGTATTTTGATTTGCACGAGGTCTCCAAACTCGAACAGGCGGAGAAATATGCAAGGCTATTGGCTTTGATTCCATTTCCTGCATGGATTCTTGGGGGTACCGTGGCAGATCGGACGTAGAAATAACAGGCTGAAAAGTCTGCGATTCGTAGAATGCAGGAGTGGAAGTTGTTTCCGGGGCTGGTGCTTCTATATCTTCATTTTCACGGTTCTTCTTCCTGTTCTTCTTTTTCTTGCCAGCCTTGGTCTGGCTAGCGATTTGTTGGTCGTCATTTATAAACTGCGAACCGTGAGATTCTGGTGCGGAGCTATCTGATTTGACAATCTTCGCAAACTTCTTCTTGGGGGACCATTGACTGGGTGCTTCCTCATCTTCGCGTGGTTCGCTAGCCTTACGCTTTGTGTGGGCACTGGTTTCGAGGTGCTCACTCATAAGTTCATTCTCAGATGAGTTCTCATTGTCATTAGTATGAGGTAGCGAATTAGTAGTGGTTTTCCCTTTCGTGGATTTCATTGCCTGACTATTCTCAAGAGTGGAAGGTATAGACGGGGGTACCTGGCAAGTCTCTTTAGCAACCGATATCTGGTCACTTTGTGAGGTTGTCTGAGGCGATTGGGGATTAGGCTCGTGTCTGGGATTAGGTGGTGTAAGATTCCGTCGCCAATAAGATGGAATCGTCTCATATCGAGCCTTTTCGGGTCGAATACGAACTGTCCCGTAGTCAATACTGGCCTCCTCATCTAGCGTGGCCAGGTCTGTGCTCTCTGGTTGTTGAATCGGATTTTCCTCCTCATTTCTGGAAGTGTCTTCTGCCCGCGGTGCGTTATTACCCGGCTGCGCCACGTTATTAGCGGCGTCGTGAATGCGAAGCATCTTAATTTCTTGCGGTGTTCCATCAAACTGAGAGCCATGTAGGCGCTGGGGATGGCTTACTGTACCATGTAGATCCTTGAGATCAGTCGATGCAGGACCGTGTAGTGACTGAAGCGTGACAGTTGGATCCAATCCAGGTTCCGTATAAGGAGGTCTTTCAGCCATTTCCTTCCCAAGACCGGACGGCGTAGCTTCCCTATCTGATATACTCATTGCGGGCTCCATTGTAGTATCAGTACCAGAATTATAAGCTCTAGGGGCCATGGATTCCGATGTGGCACCTGGGTCTTCATGTAAAGAATGGCGCTGGAAATCCCGAGAAAGGGCATCGAAGTTGCTTGGCCCAATATTTTGTGGCTGTGGCACAACTGCTTGATACTCTTGGGGAGCAATCTGAGCAGAATGACCTGGCTTACTAGGGCCATATGTGTGATCCCTCTGGCTAACTGGTGTGAAGAATTGAGAACCAACTCCAAACTGTACAGAGACGGTTATATCTCCAAACCCTTGGATCTGGACCCGATGGTCTCGAGCGGCGGCCAATGTAGACGGAATGCTGACAAATCTGTGTGAAGGCAGATGTTAGTATCAACGCCTACAACGTCTGAATAAGACTCAGGAAAGCAGACACTCACCTGACACGAGCAGCACTCTTCAAGGTGTTGGCAGGATACACGCTCTCAACTTCACCGAACTTGCTAAAATGTTGCTTTAGACGCTCTTTGGCCTCCTCGGTTTCTAAGGCTCTTGTTGGGAATTTGCTGACAAAGATGGTTCGGTCGTTATCACTGCATTTGTGACAAGAGCATGGATCGAACTTGGTGAGCGTGTCGGGCCTTTTATAAGCATTCACACACCCATACTTGTTGAACGACTGGCTTGCGTTCACTGGTGCTCTCCACCCCCCGGTTTGATGGGCGTTAACATGGCTGTTGTATTGTTGCGGGTGAGTGTTGCTGAATCGTGAGTACTCGGAACTAGTGCTAGTAGTCGAGGTGTGTCTACTCGACTCATTGAAAGATTCTCTGCTTTTTCGTTGTCCGGTTTTGTGGTTGCGGACTTCCGGGCTGTGTACACTGTCCTTGCGGAAAATGGCCTTGGGACCATGGATATCGTCAGACCCGACGTGCTGCCATTTTCCGTTGCTATGATTTAGAGTATCGAAATTTCTCTTGTACTCCCCAAAACCTCCAGTAGGAGCAGCTGATGCGCTGTACTGCTGTCTCATCCCTGACTGGATGTAAGGAGGCGTTGCGTTCATGGCATACCCACCTCCATTCGGCTCCAGATGGATTGGACCAGCGTATTGTGTCTGTTGTATCATTGCTGGATGAGCTTGCATGTGTTGTTTAGGTAGTGTGTACGCTGGAAATTGGTTCGAGAACGCATCATGAGACATTGTCCGGTCTCGAGCTTCCGGTAATTGAGACGGGGGCATGCCGGGTCCTCTGAAGTTATTCTGGGGATAGACATGGCCTTGACTCAAAGTAGACGAATTATGTATTGAGTGGTTGCCTATAGCATGCATGGAAGCTTGAGGTGTGATTCTCGCGTTTTGGGTGTCAGCACTTGTGCCTTTAGGAGTCGTTGGTTCCCCAAATTCCATGAGCTTGTTATCAACATCGCGGCCGTCGTTGGTATAGATACAAGCTTTGTCAGTGACAGAGTCGATAATAATACTTGCGGGATCACCACCAATAATCGGAGCACTTGCGCATCGCTCACTTGCGGAAATACCATTAGTAACATCAGTTCCATTACGATTCTCAGAGCATGGATTGACATCTTTGGCCGGCGCATCTAATGCGGGACGTAATTCATTAATGCCGTTGCGTTGTATGGCTCTCATACCTTCAGGTCGTTTTAAGGTTTTGGTGAAATAAATGGCAGGCTTATAGCCAAATTTTGGGGGCGCCGGTTGCGATGTTCCGTTGGCAATGACGATTCCATTGATAATTTTGTTAGGGATTTCAAACTTATCCATAAAAGGGTCATCCAAGACATCAGCCAGATGATGGCGAAGAGCATCTGCAATCACATAATTAGAAAAACAAATGGATTTTAATAAACACGTGCACTTACTAAGTCGATAAGGTACATCAATATCCGAGCCTTCTACACTATTGAGGCGCGGGGCGAGGAAACCCTTATTTCGAAGAACTTCGTAATGCTTTCTGAAGATAACTCGAATGGCTTCAAGGAAATGTTCGGGGTAGGTGTCATAGGCCGTAAAACCGAGCCGTAGGTCATCTGTCGTTAAAGCTTTAAGGATATCTGGTTGCTTTGCCTCTTCCCATCTCCATAGCTTTGTCTGAATTTCGGGTTTCCTTAGGAGCTTAGTAGTGAGATGCTCGAACAAGGGTATATGTTGCTCCGTCTGCATTCTCTGTTCGTTGTCCACGATCTGTTGCGCATACTCGTTCTCGTAGACGAGCGTATTGATGACGTTCCATAAATTCTGAGCACCTCGATAGTAGATGTCATAGGCATCAAAGTATTTGTACAAATCCCAGTAGGTCTGAGGAGCCTCAACATGTCTGCATGTCTCGGGCAGATTCCGCCGCAGCTCATCACAAACGCGTTGAATCTCTGCCGCCCACCAGTACCCGCCTTGACGTGTGTAAACGGGATTTTCAACGAAGCGAAAGTTATTTCTGCCATACAATGTTGAGAAAACAGCAGGGCAATCTTGAGGTGGATGAGTAAAGAAAGAGACTGGTGGCTCGCCCGCTTCATACTGGGCATCATCTTGTGGTTTGCCAGCCATTTCTAGGGCATCTGTAACCGAGTAGCCGCTATACAACGAGTAATTGGGGGCCATGTCGATGATGTGTTGATTTTTTTGCGAGAAAGAGGGGTGCCGGGGTATGCACAGTGGAAAGGGCGGTGGAGATGCGAGGTATTGAAGTGCGCCTCGAACAGTCTGGGCTAGATACAGCTTGTACGAGTATCCGAGGCAGACAGAAGACTGCAAAATGGAAGAATTGGTATACTAAGAGGAGACGACCCAAAAATAGAGGGATCGCACTCCAAAAGATCCAAGGACTAAAAGGTAAGAGTCGAGGTGGGCAGATGAAGGTGTGGTAGAGTGGGGAGATGTTCACAAGTGGTGGTAATGGGTAGATTTATACTTGACCATTGGGAGGAGAAGTAAACGATCCTGTCAGGCATCGCTGGGTAACGAGTCCCTAGGGCAATGGTGAATGAACTACAATGGGGGATGGGGAATGGGAGTGGGTGAACTTGGGTAGGATGAGTTGACATTGCCGAGAGGCATTTGTTTGCTTCTTGTAAACAAGACGGCCGGCTCGTTTTGAATGGCATTGACATCAGGAGGGAACGGTTACCCTTTTGTACTTGGTTGAAGAAATCCAAGAAGGATACATACCAATCAATGGCCCAAGAGTGACTAGCTACTGGCCACTTGCAAATGTCTCGTAGTGGTATCTGCTCAGGTGCATGAGCTGTCTGGTGCTGCAAAATTGCAACGCTCTTTGTTTCCTGAGCCATATCGTTTCACGTCCGTCCTGACCATGGAGCTACAATGGATAAACTAATTATAGAGCTGAGAATTTGTGCACATGCGCATGGCTTAATGGATATAATACAGACCAGGAAACGCTACATGGCGAAATCGTAGATAGGTCGAATGAAGCGTAACAATGGACGTGCCATTTGACTACCTTATGTCAAATTGATCGGAACTAACCCTTCTTTCCTATGATGATCTTATATGCGCCCAGATTCCCAAACTAGCTGAAGCTTTATAAACAGTGAACATTCTGTCTTGTCCAGCATAACACCAAAGGAAACTTACTAGTACTTAGAGTAGATACAGAGGAATGCCTTATTTGCCATTCAACAGGTTAAGCATTTTGAGTATTTCTGACTCTTGATCTGAAGCAACGGCCCTGCCATGGTTCCAATCCACAACCTATGTGTATGTCAGTAAATCGTCAGCAAGGGAGAAGGATATATGTCAGGGTGACAAACCAGTGGGCGCTGGAGGTTGTCAACGTTCTCGTTGAATTTCTTTAGGGCTTCGTTTTCTGTTTTTGCGCCTTTTACAACCGAGCTTATCTTTTGCTTGCCGACATATTCGAGAATGGTCTTGAGCTGGTCGGCAGTAGGAGGATCTTCGGTGATGTTCAATTCGAACTCAGGACGATGAGGGTTCGTCTGGTAAGAGTGGTCGCTGGCCTGATCCTGGGTAGCATATTCGATAGCGTTCGCCGAGGCCTGCTTCAGGACGGTGGCAGCCCTCACAGAGGCAGGCGAACTAGCCTTGTGAAAGAGAGTGACAATGTCGAGGGGTTTATGCTAATCTCTATAGTGTCAGCGACGAACTCGTCCTTTAACATAATTGATAAACATTATACTAATATTGCTAACTATGCCTTTACTTACAAATCGAAACATTGTGAACTGATTGTTATTGGAAAGAGAGATTAAAGCTGGACAGCAACTGAATAGTAGGTGTTCATGAAGATGATGTCGTTTGATGGAGTTTGCCGTTTTGGGGTAGCTGTAGCTGAGCTTCAAATTGTTACGTCAAGTGCCAAGAGCTAAGGTTCAGATTACCTAATGATTAAGTACCAAAGTATCATTTACTAGTTGGTCTGTGCGTTAGGTGCGCACAGTTTATGTACCTAGGTATGTACTTAGGTACCTAGGTACTTACTGTACTTATATAACGGATGTACCCAAGTACCGATTTCCCCTGTGTACCTTCCCCTAGGTAGTGGATGTTTTAGCGGCAGTTTGCGCTGCTGGTTGCTGGGGTATGCGCGACGCTGTAAATGGCATAACCTATCAGCTTGAAGCCGCATTTTTCCCCCCTGGAAGCTTTGTTTAACAAGCTTTATCTTCTCCGTCGTCTTGAAAGCTACTGGTCTCTCTTCATTCTTCAATGTATCTCTCTCTGCGCTTTTCAAGAGACCATTGAATTAAAAATACAGTACCTATTATTGAATACGGTTTCTCGAAATAACCTACGCTCTCCCGCAAGCTTAAACATAAACAATGCCGCCCTTAATCTTGCATAACGTGCCTGACGAGGAATTTTATACTGGCGACGACGGTGTTCAACGACCCTATGCTATTGTCTGGCCTGAGTAAGGTTTCCATTAGGCTTTCTCTCCTTCTCTCCTGCTCTTTTTATAAATCTGTTTATCCGTCGCCCGTCTGTCAATCTGCTTGATCATCATCGCAAACCCCGTCATTATTGATTGACATCCACTTACCATGTGGTCTGACAGAGGTGACCGGCAGCGCGCTGCGTTACGCACTCGTGCTCGCGAAATCAACGAATCTGGCTCTTTCGGCAAATCAACGAGGCGATCGAGGTCTAGGACCGGCAGCGCGCCTCCGAAACGCGAAGATGCCACCATGCAGAGCGCCGATAGGGTCTTTTCCAACTACCTAGCGAAACAGCAAGCGGAAAACGCAGCAGAACCCTCTCAGCGGAAGTCAAGACAAGACGAAACCAAATCAGCTAGCCAAGTCCCAGTCCCCCATAAAGAGCCTGTCGAGGTCATCCTCCGAGGCTATGCATCTCCTGCTCAACAATATGCGGCTATCAACCACTACGAGCAGCTTGCCGGCAGAATATGCGAAGATTACCCTAGAGAGCCCCCTGTCGAGGCCCGACGATACAAGTCAGAACTACGCGATCCTGGATTGACGCGGAGGCAGCCCTTAACAAAAGCCGAGAGGGAGAAGGTCAGCAAGGTTGCTGGTGGAGAACACTGGATCAAAGTCACATTCGAGTCGCAAGAAGCGGCTACTGCCGCCTTGTACTCCTCTCCCCAGAAGATTTTAGGTCATCTTGTGTATGCAGAGCCATATCGAGGCCTGCCTCCCATGGAGAACGCAGCCATCATCGATGTCGTAGGCGACGTAGGTATGCTTGATGAGAACAATCGGACAAGCTCTCTTCGGGAGCGCGTTAGAAGATCGTCTCACGCTCGTAACGGTTCGAATCGAAACCTACCGAGGCTGGATCGCGCCGGCCGTTCGTCACCACAAGAATCACAAGCCTCGACACAAACCCTAGATACGGCCACTGTGTCAGAATCTTCAGGAACCATCTCGACGGCAACAGTGACAGAGCTGAAAATTTCGGCCTTCGAGAGCCTCCCCTCGCCAGAGCCCGCCTCCCCAACTAAGAGTAGACGCATCCCCTCAGCGAGAAGGATAAAATTGTTACCTGCCGACGAGGCCTTGCGAAAGAGTCCCACATGGTCCGAGAGTCTGCTCGCTCTCATACCATTATTAGGCTGGTTCAGCGGCGCCGTGATCGGAAACGAGGTGCCTCGCAACGAGTACGGTGAATTCGACATGAATAAAGCCAGTCTCTACTGGCGGATTATGTATTGGCTCGATTACTGGTTCCATCTCTTTGGTCACGAACTCGTTAGTAGCGATAAGGAGGACTAAAGCGACTCGTGACTCTGTACGGAGTCAACTCGGGAAAGGGGGAGGAACGAGGAGAAGAAGAGAAACCGAATCAAGCTGGGCCTGACTGAAGCACAAACTTGAGGAGGCAGTGCTATCTCGAGATGTATGTCTTGCTCTTACTTCACAGCCTTGGAAATTTCAAACGCGGATATGGAGTTCATGGTCACATCGGTACATCAGCGTGTCGTGCTAGGGAATATGATCTAGTCATAGCTTGTGATGAGCGAATCATGTTGAAGGAAGTACTACCACCATACGAAGTACTCGTATCAAAGGTGGATGGTTGAGTAGTGATAGTGCGGTGTAATGAAACAAATACTAGGATCGAGTTACCTTAATCAGTCATACTTCCTGTCCCATCATCTGCTTGTTTCCCGTAAATCAGATTTCACCCTTCGCCATCAAGTTGGTATGATATAACACGACACACAAATGGTATTCCTGTCTGTCGGACCATACAATAAGGGTATATATATATAGATAACTATATAATCCACACTCAACCACTGCGCAAGGATAAAATAATTGATAAGTACCGTCTGACAGTTTGTACAAACCAAGCCGAGCAAGCTAAGCTACTAAGTACGGAATTCGACAAATCGATGCAAGGCAATGTGATGTGATGCTATGCATTCAATGTCCCCAAGACCCAACGCCATGATGCAAGAACTCCTCCTCTTCCTCCCTTTCACCCTCGCTTCCACGCCCGCGCTCGTCCAAACTGCGCCTCTTTCTATACTTATCCCTATCCCTATCCCGTTCATCGAGTTCAGCCTCTAACTCTAGATCCGGGTCCGGGTTCAAATCTAGATTCAGCGCAGGATCAAGAGAGGAGAAGTGCTCAGCGGCCAGACTCCACCCACGCGGCTTCCCCTAGGTGTCATTCGTGGACGGAGCACCCGCATCGCCGCCGTCGTCTCGCCATGGCGATTCGGCGACTTCTTGACCTTCGGCTTCGCCGGGCGATGGTGATGTTACCTCCGCATGGCCTTCATCTTCACTTAGCCGTGTATCCTGCGGCGAAGCGGATTTCCCCGGTCTGAGAGTCGCATTCCTACTATCGTCATCACCATCATCGTCCTCGTCTTCGATACCGGGATTTCCATCGCCATTATCACCGCCATAAGCCTCCCTACGCTCGATATCTTCTCTACCCATCTCGTCATGGCCGTGATCTCTAAACTCTTCGTCGCCTTGAAGCAGCGATTCCGGGTCCATGATTACATCGGTGGCTTGTCTCCGTATCGGCTGCGGACTAAATGGCCGTACGCCCCGGCTTTGGTTGAAATCCGAGAAGATGCTATCCGTGTCCCCCCGATCCGTAACTGCCCCCGCTAAACTCTGGTACCGCTCCGTCTCTACCAGCAGACTATCCGAGCGCGGATGTCCCGGCGGCCTCCCCCTCGCCGCCCCTGACTCCGACGCCGTGTCCGCCAGGATGCTCTTGGGAGGCAGTATACTAAACAACTTGGCCCCTTCACTCGCCGCCCCAGCCACCACAGACCCAGAGCCTCCCGGCAAAGTAACAGTATCATCATCAGCGGCGAATAAATCCCGTCCTCGCTCCAATAAATCGTCCAGCCCCCCACCACTCCACCCCTTCCGTGCCAAACTCTCAAAGATATCCACCTCAGCACGCACAAGCGAACAGCTCGCCTCCAGGATCTTCGCGCTCGCCTCCTGGCTCTCCCGCAGTAACCCCTGCGCGTGGTCCCCATGTAAAGCCGACAATCCGTCAAGCTTACCGGTGAGCTGCACGAGGTGCTCGCGGAACTTGGACAGATCGCGCCGCCGCTGCCTATGCAGCTTCAGCCCATCCTTCTCGAGCTTGCGGATCTCGCGGCTGCGCACCGCGACCTCCTTCCGGTACGTCTCGTCCGCGTCGTCGATGTCCTGCCGCCACTTGTCGATGTCGTGCAGCAGGGGCACCTCGAAGGAGCGGTAGACCGTCTCGCTGAGGATCTGCTGGTGGTTTGCTATGAGATGGTGCACGCCGCTGGCGCTGAGGAGGTGGTCGGCGGTGCACGAGGTGGCTTTTGCGGGGTAGTTGTGTGAGGGCACCGAGAGCACCGAGGTGCCGGCGGGGATGTTGAGGAGGGAGTCGGCGCGGGACTCTTTTAGTCGGGCGCAGGCTTCGAGGGCGCTGCCGAAGGCTGAGGCTGCTGTGGAGAGCGAGGCGAGGGCTATGCGGTACGACTTGGCTGTGGCGAGCAGGCCTGTGTAGGCTAGCTGTGATTGCTCGAGATCGGCCTTGGAGAGGACGGTGTGTGAGGGTTTGGGCGGGGGTGGCATTGGGAGGTTGAATGAGGAGAGCTGATTTGCGGTCGAGGCGTACGAGTACGTGGGTGATCCTGGTAAGGGGAGCCGAGATGGCGAGGGTGTGTGTGCCCTCTCGGGAGCCCGAGTTGCCATGATGCGATGTCCTGTCTGTCCTATTGCCTATAGTATGGAGCGTTGTTGAAGGGTCGTTGGTTTGTCGTTGGATGATTGTGGGTGGTTCTGCAGGTAGACGTAATCTCTAAGCAAGTGTGAGATGATATGACTGGTCGGATTTGTTTATATTACTACTACGTAAGTACTACTTCCTCGTAGGGGAGGAGCCATACTACGTTGGCCGAGCCCTCTCACTACGTTGGCCTGAAACCCACTTAGCTGCATGTTAGTTCAGCCACCCGACAGAGGGTCATTTCACTCTATGTACCAACCCCTACAGATACTTTCATAATATATAATAATATATAAAAAAAATTGCAGGTAGTTATTAAAGCTGTTTTAATTAACTGTTTTATTATTTTTTGCGATTATTTTAATGTTGTAAAAGTAGTTATTTAGCTTATTTATTTAATTTTAATTATATTATAATAAAAATGTTAGCAGCAATAATTTAGCAGCAATATATTATTTTAAACAATATTAAATTTGCTTAAAGTTATTAAAAACATAGTTTTTATATAATAGCAACTTATAATAAATAGAAAAAATTATTATTATTTTTATTTTAACAGCTAAAAAAACTTATTAAAAACTTTAGCGCTTATTTTTTAATTTAAATATTTTAACCTTTAGCTTAACTTTTATTTATAACTTTTATTTATAACTTTTATTTATAACTTTTGCTTTAACTTATATTTTAATATTTTAACTTTTATTTTAATTTTTATTTTAACTTTTATTTTAACTTTTATTTTAAGCTATTATATAAACTTATAATAATAAAATTTTTGTCGAAAATAAAGATTTTAATAAAAGTAATAATATAATTATAAACTTTAAATGCATTAATTTTAAGTAAAAGAACGTTAAAATCGCCGGCAGTATATAAAAATAAAAAAAAATCGTTATATTTAAAAAATAAATATTAAACAAGTTATTTTGCTTAAGTTATAATATAAAAGTTATATTTTATTTTTAAGCAATTTTTAAATTTTTATTATAATTTTTAACTTTAGCGCTTATTTTAAAGCAGGCTTATATATTTTTATTTAAAAAAGCTATAAAAGTATAAACAGCAAGCTTAATTATTTTTAGCTTTTTTAAATAAAATATTAATATAAATAAAAAAAAAAAGTTACTTTTTATAAATAAAAAAAAAATAAAGCATATATTTTTAAGTTATTATTATTAACTAAATAAAAAATAAAGCTTGCTTAAAAATAAAAAAATTATTAGATTTATTTAAATTTAAAGTATATTTTAAGGCTTTTAAATACTTTAGCTTTTATAACTCTGCGCTTAAAATGTTTAATATTTTTAAACCTTTTATGTTTTACTAAAAAAAAGTTAGTGCTACTATAATATAAAGTATAGTTCTTATAAAAATTATTGCTTTTATAAAAAAAAAAGTCGGGTATAATAATATATTATAAAACGTTGTTAAAAAATTTAACCTTTAATTATAAAAAAAAATAATATAAAATATAATAGCATTTTATAATAATAAAAACATAAATATAAAATTTAAAAATAATAAAAAAAAATCTCTTATTTTTAGTAAAAATATTAGTACTGCTAAAGTTAGCTATACTAGTAAAACAAGTAAAATTTAAAAGCTAAAAAAAAAATAAAAACAAAAAAAAAATATTAAATTGTTAAAAAAAAGCTATATTTTTTAATAACAGCTAAAATATTTAAAAACGCAATAAAAATAATAACAACGCGTTCGTTTAAATATATTAAAAGTAAATAAATTAGTTAGTTAAATAGTAAAATAAACAAAATAAAAATTTTTTAATAAAACTTAAACAAATAAAAAAATAAAAAGTAGCTGCTTTATAATAGCTTAAAATTTAATATTTTTATATTAAAATATATAAAGAATATATTTTTAAAAAAGCATAAATAAGCTATAAAAGTATTAAAATATTTTTTACAAAAGTAAAATAAGCGCGATTTAAAATTTTTATATTTTAATTTTTAAACTTTAATTTATAGCTGCGTTATTTTTTAGCAATAGCGCTAATTTTTTAATTTATATTAAAAAAATAACATTTTAAGATTTTTTTTTTTTTTAGCTTTTTTTTTATTATTTTTTTAAACAATAATATATAATTGTTAAGTTTTGCTGGCATAATATCTCTTATACCTTTAAAAAAATAAATATTTAAATTTTAAAAAAAATATATTACAGCTATTTAATAACACATATTTATTTATAGCTATGCTATTTAAAGCAAATTAAAATTAAAAAATAAAGCTAATAAAAAAATTTATTATAAAATTATCTGCGATAAATTAAAAATTTATATACTAAAAGTTATATTAGCAAAAAAAACTAAAATAAAAAAAACAAGCTATTAATTTTAAGCTATAGTATTATAAGTTAATAAAAACTAATTTTAATTATAAATTTGCTGTTTTAAATATAACTATTTATTTTTTAGCTACGCAAAAAATTATATTTTTTATTAAAAAAAAACCAAAATCTATTATAAAATAATTAAATAAAGCGTTAAATATTAATAAAATATTAAATAAATTTTTAAAAACTTTTGCTTTATTAATTTTAGTTATTTTTTAAGCTTTAAAAATATTAAAAACGCAGCTTATATATATTAACAAGCTTAAAAGCTTGCTGCTAATAATATTTTCAGCATTTTAATAAAGCTATATAAGCAGTATAATATTTAATATAATATAAAGCTAAATAATAACACCTTAAAAAAACTAATTTAGTTTTTAAAATAATATTAATAAATATTTTAACGTTATTTAAACGTTTTAATAATAAATATTATATATTAAATAAATTAATATAATTATTTATTTTTTTAAATTAATAAAATAATTAATATTAATACTTATTTTAAAATAATATATGCTATTTTATTAAACAAGTCGGCTAATATATTTAACTAAATATTATTACGTTATAAAAAACTATAGCAGCATTTTTTATTATTAAAACTATTTTTTATAATAGTTATAAACTTTTTATTTACTAAAAAAAAAGTAATAATTATAGTTTAGTTATTAATTTAATAATAGTTATATTTATAATATATTATAAAAAATATTAAACTTAGCGTTAAAATAAAATAAAATAAGCAGCTAGACTTTAAATATATATTTATTAATATTTTAATAATAATAGCCTTTATTTATTTTAATATTATTTGTTATATAGCTAAAAAAACAGCTATTATATTTAATTTAAACTTTTATACTGTTTAAAAAAAAGTTAGCTATATTTATTTAAATATTAAAATTAAATATATTAAGCGCTGCTATTATAATAATTTTTCTACTATTAATTATAATTTAAATAGCGTGCTAATATTATAATAATATATAATATATGCAAAGTTTAAAAAAATATTATTATTTTATTAAAAAAACTTGCGAATAAAGTTTTATAAATAATATAAAATTATTAATTATTTTAAAACAACTTATTTTAAGTTATAAATAAAATAATATTATATATATATAAAAAAATATTATAATTTTAAAATAGTTAGTTTGTTTAGGTTAAAATTAGCTTATTATAAGTTTTAAACACTGCTTTATTATATTTAAAATAACTTATTAATATTATATAAAACAGTCGAAAAACTAAACAAAAAAAAAAAAAAGACTTATATATAAAAAATAAGCTATATATAGTAGCAAACTAAATTAAAATATATAAAAGGCTTATTTAAAAACTTATCGCTATGCTTTTTTTTAATAATAAAAAAGCTTGCTTTAGCTTATAAATAATATTTTTTTGTTAAAAAAGCTGTTTAAAAAAATAAAACTATTAAAATTATTAACTATTTAAATAATTTTATTATTTAATATAATATTTTATGCTAGCACTTATTAATAAAATATATATATGTTATAAATAAAAATAAAAACAATAAAATTTTTATAAAAGTATTATTAAGCAAAAAACTAAAAGTTTAAAATTTTTATTAATATTAACTAGTTAAAAGGTTTAATATATAGCAAATTAACGCTTTATTATTAGTTAAAAACCTTTTGCAGCAAAAAAAGCATTATTTATATTTTTATAATTATAATTCTTGCGCAAAAATATATATTTATTATAGTATAATATATAAGCATTTATAGTTTATTTAAAACAATAGCTGCTAAATACCCTTTTATAAAAAAATATAGCTTTAAAAAAAAAGCGCTATTTATTAGCTTATAACTACTGCTTAATTATCTAGGTCGCTTTACTAGAAATTAAAAGCTAAAATCGACAGCAAAGCTAAAAAATATAATAATATAGCAAAAATTAAAAAAAAAATTAACAATAGTTAAATATTTTTATATATAGCGCTACTAAAGATAATATATTAACTATATAATAATATACTAGTAATACTTTTGCAAATACCACCGCTACTTTTTAACGACTAATATCGACCGCTAAAATAGCCGCAAAGCTATTATTTTCGGCCTTAGTATTAGCCTTTAGTAGCAGACAAACCTATTAGCAGTAGTAGTAATAATAGCAATAGTATTACTGCCGGCCCTTAATAGTAAACAAACCTATTAGTAGTAGCAGTAGCAATAGCAATAATATTACTACTAGCCCTTAATAGCAGATAAACCTACTAATAATAGCAATAGCAATAATATTACTGCTAGCTTTTAGTAGCAAATAAACCTACTAGCAGTAGTAATAGTAATAGCATTACTGCCGGCCTTTAGTAGCAAACAAACCTACTAGCAGTACTGCTAGCGATAGTAATAATAGCGCTATTAAAGTTAGCAAAAAAAAAGCTTTAAAAAAAATAAAAATAAAAATTACTTTTTTAGGTTAAATTAAATTTAAGCATATAATAGTTTTCTTTAAAAAAGCATTTTTTTATATAAAATAAATATAATTTTACTTTAAAAAAAAATCTTAAACTTTTTAAATTAGCTAACTTTGCTATTTTTTTAAACAAATACTTAAGCTATTATTTTATAATAAGCTAATATCTTTATATAAACTATATTCTTATAACTATTAAAATAATTACTATATAAACACTAAATAATAAAATAAAATAAAAAATAAATAAAGAATAATAGCTTTATTATGCCAATGTAATTTTTAAAGCATTTAATTAAGTATTATAAAGGTATCTATAGGAGTAATACATAGAGTGAAATGACCCCCTGTCGGGTGGCTAAACTAACATGCAGCTAAGTGGGTTTCAGGCCAACATAGTGAGAGGGCTCGGCCAACGTAGTATGGCTCGTAGGGGAGCAGCAGGGGTCCGAGAGATAAGCAGCCAAGATGATTGATATTGAGTGGTAGCGCCGTATGTACGGAGTTATTACAGCTAGTATTTAAAACGGCATGGCTACAACGAAGAGAGGAGCCAGAGGAGTGAGGTAGGTGGCATAAAGAGAAGCTGATGGCATGTTGATAATAAAGATTAAAGATTCGAAAATTAGGAAGCGGTAGATAGGATTCAGTTAAGGTTGATGCCTCGCGCTATCTGCACCTATTTAGTGTTCTATCCAATTACCTGCTCAGGTACATATCGGCGCTGGGCGAGTTCAAGGTTAGGGGACTTCTTGGGGGTCCCCCTTAAACAGGTCCCGCCCCTCTCCTTCTCAATATCACGAGCACACTACCTACTCACATGTGACAGTCGAAATAACTAGTAATAGTCTCTCGGTGTTCTCTTAAGCCTCGATGATGATCATAATAATAAGTCGTAATACGAGTGAAAGCCAATATATCTGTATGGAAAATCACTCGATTCTGTCGTCTCTGTCTCAAGCTCTAGCTAAGACAGATCTATACCTGTACTTACATATGACATGTCTTGGCCAAACTAATTAGCCCATACCGAGTTCTCTACACGCCAAACGTCCCTCCCTCATGTCTTGACAAATAAAATATCCCTATCGCTTCTCAGCAATTGACCAAAGCGATCCCTCAAATCATGCGCTTTACAGCTCCGATTTGCCCTCCTCCTGAGGTGGCAGATTTGAGTGGAGGAATGTCTCAACTTCGTCCAACTCCTCTTCACAGGCCGAGTGGGGCATACCACTGTGTATAAATATGTTAGAATGATAACCGTACATTGCAAGGGGGTAGACATGAATAGAAAGAAGTGGGTAACTTACGGGAACAGCTTCATCGTAACGGGGAAGTTCTGCTTCTTGAGAACTTCATACGACATCTGACCGAGCGGCATAGGGACAACCTGGTCGGCGGTACCATGAGCCATGTATATGGGAGTCTCACGATTGAGATCGCTCTCCTGGACGAGGCTAGCGAATTTTGAATCGAGGGGAAGCCAGGTAGAAAGACCGACGACGCCTGCAAGCTTAACCTTGGCCGTTAAGCTCGTGAGCAGAGCCATGGCGCCGCCTTGCGAGAAGCCACCCAGGACTATGCGGTTAGCTGGTATACCGGCGTCGATTTCGGCTTGGATGAGACTGTTGACATAGTCTCGCGTCTTTAGTATGCCAGGCTCATCTTGACGGCCTCTGATGTCCTCGATCCCACCGTTCAGGGCAGCCTGGTCAATACGTGAGTAACTGTAGATTAAACCCGCGTAGGTACCTTGATGTCACAGCTTTCGCATTGCCTGTAGCATCAGGTAGGTATATAATAAAGCCATGACTTACAATATCAAACCATCCTGGCATAGGCATTCCCCCGGCCTATACGATAGTTAACCCACATCATCATCATCATCATCATCGCCCGTGCGCGGGTCCTCGTCGGAGTCTATTACATACAGCGGTGATGGGTATACGTGGAGCATGAGGTAAAACCCACTTGACATGGCTCAGTTTACCACGACGAATCCAGCTCTCGACAGCCGACGCCCAACCAAAACCGGTGTCACCAAGGCCATGCAGGAAGATCACGGTAGCCGTGTGCGTCGACGTCGCCGAGAAGAAAAGCGGTTTCGCTCGTTGCAGAGACATCTTGGTAGAATCAGAAAATATTGGATCGGCTAGGCAAGTGGGGTTCCAGAGACTAAGTGTAACGACGAGGATAAGAAGAGGGAAAACTTGGAGACGAAGAGAGGCTTTTTGGAATGGAAAAGGCCTTGGAATCATTCACTTTTCCTAGGTTAGCCAATGACTTTGATATGGCTGAGTGATGAGTGAGAAGTTAATAGGATATTGGATCTCGGAGCTTGTAGGTAGGTAGGTCGGCAGGCTTAGGTACTTGCTGCCCCACACCAGCTCTTGTCTGCACCTAACAGCAACCCCTCCACTAGGTACCTATCTTCCTTATATTTTGAGGGGTAGCGGCAGCTCTCAAGTCAGCTTTCTTAGCCATATTATTTCCCTTAACTACTTATATTTTTAGAGAATAATACCGCAAGAAATTGGATGGAAAAAATTAGGAAAATAAAATGTCATACCGGAATTGAAATTTGAAAGGAATGAGATGAAAAAAATTAAAGGGACCAGGAATACAATACACCCGAACGGATCTCTAACTACCGGTATTAACACAGGGTAGACTTGCAGGTTGATCAGGGGAATTATCACCAGGGCGATCTGTGATAACAGTATCATATTTCGCTAAATAAGAAAATCTCCTAGACTAAGGGGAAGGGTGAAATCCAATACTCTAGTTCATGCGAACGTAATCCTTCGCTCATAATATGAGTGTCTATGAGCGCTAGAGTACACAATGTAGTTGAAGCAAAGAAATTCCGATTACGCTGATATGGATATGAGTAAGTTTGCGATTTTCCGAGGTCGTGGTCATCCCATAGAATTCGTCCTGTAAGCTCATTGATCGATGAAGGGCGCGCATCGCGTTATATGTTTCATCGGCCTGTATTCACTCGACGCGGAATAAGCCTTCCAGCTCGAGAGGTTCGTCCAGCTCCGGGGCCTCCCATGCCTTTGCCACTGCTTTTAGAGAAGACAGGATTCTTCGTGTGTGCCGAGGGGGCTTGGTCTTGGGCACGTCCTTGCGGCAATTCCAATCTTTCACAAGAGTCATAAGCAAAGCATGTAAGACAAGCCGAGCATAGTTGCCGGCAAGACGCATCTGTCCCCGTGGTCTCCATGTAAGATTCAGAATATCGAGGGTTCTCGGTAGAAAATATTGGTGCTCAGGCAAAACGAGCTTGACGGCACTCCGCAGCTCGAGGCGATACAATGGGCGTATAGCGTACTGTTCCGCGCGGTTCCAATCCTACCCGCCGTTGTACGAAACGAGTACATAATGTCGGGGGCCAAGTAGTTCGTCTAAATATGTTGCAATGGACTTTTCCTCAACCACTACAGTATCGCCGAAGCTAAATGTGAAGACCTTGGGTTTACCATCAGCATTTTTTACGAGCTGAAACTGGTGCGATGTGATAATATCGGGCGTAGCCGTTCCCTTCGAATCTATATATGATTGAAGATGCCGCGGGTCGAGAATCGATACGCCTAGAAGTAACGGATTTGTATCGCAGCCAAGGCAGCCAGAAATGTGGATCGAAACGAGTAACACGTCTCTGAAGTGGGATTTATATACCCATGGACCCAACCACCGTCCTCGGCCCCCTTGCCGCCCTCGGGTAACGGGGAGAGGGTCGTCGCCGAGGCCAAACAGATGCCGACATACTTTAAGGTTCTCTTCCATCTTCCAAGCGCCCTCTTGCACCATCCAAGGAGGCGTCTGGGTAGATCCGGACAGCATCTTACGTCAGAGTGCTGTGGCTATTATTCGATATGCTATGTTTTCGTATATTATGTTTATCTTTTAGTGTGTTGAGGTTATTTCTTGATGTGTAGTGTTTATCCATCAACATCAAAGACACTTCCCACACATGTGGATGTAAGGTTGGTTTATAACAAAAAAAAAAAAATAGAAGAGGGAAAGGACGCCCCAGCCTGAGGTAGAGATCTTCCACAAGCAGTCATCACACCCTAGGTTAGGTAGGTGTGAGTTTACTGTGAGTCAGTTCGCCCTACCCGCAAGGTTCAGATCGTCGAAGCATATTTAATACATGACTTACCAGGGCCGTTACGCACATGGGCGCCAGTTGAAGTCTATGGATTCTTGGCGATAACCTCAGGACGATGAATTAAGCCCCTAAGGGTTAGAATAGGAGTTGGCCCATGATGGCCAGCGAATCCACGGGCGTTGGTGCCACAAGTTAAAGATTTCTTGGGCCTTCGGCAGCACAGAGACATATATAAGTTGCCATGCTGTTACCCAACACTAGAGTCACGCGTATACAAAAACGTTTATACTAACTGTTATACAAGAGGCTTATACATGGTTCAAAACTTTCATGATCTATCAATTGTCATTGTCAATTTCATTATTTTTGATAGCCGTAGAGCTATCTAGGAACAACGGAAGCAAACGGGAGAACGATGACTTCCTCCTCTAGCAAGTAATTACGTTAGCAGGTCAAACAGCTACTGCCAGCACGAGCTCCCATCAATTCCCCATCCCACACTCTCTACAACAATGCGATAGCACTCGTAATAGTTGGTATGAAGGCAGGAGAAAGGAAATCGAGCATAGGAATAGGATTAACATCTGGAGGAAGGAAATACAATTCGGGTAGAAAAACAATCTCTAGGGACCGATGTGTCAAAGGGGGAGTTCCAATCAAAACCTCACCCCGGTAATCTTCCCTGTTGTCTAAGGGTCTTGAGGCCGGAGTCCGGCCTGGCCAACACGCATCTCAACATCGTCATCATCCGATTGATCAAAGTAGACATAATTTTAGCGACACCAGCGACGCTAGATGCGGTTTATAATAGGATGTGGGCTAAGGGGAGGCTGGAGTAGAAGTTGAAGCTGATGCTTGTACGTTCGACGACGGACCCCCTGGCAATGCGAGCTCTCCAAACATAAATCGCATCAGTGGGCAGGCTTGGGTAACACATGTTGTATCCACACGAATAGGGCTAGACGTTATTGAATACATGTTAACCGGAGAGTTTTCATGCAACTGAGTTTGTCGTAGAGCTACCAGATCTGGGAATAACTCTAGATCTAGGAGGTAGATGGCCGGCGGAGCGCTGATGCTGTCAGGCCTCAGGGATGTTGGTACGTTCTCTGGGTACCATCGTTCAATTCCTTCGTTAACTCAGTTTTGGGTTGTTGTATTTCGTGGGTCATTTGTCTACCTCACCCTGCTCAGCCTCGAACTCCAGTCGATAGGTCTCCCATACAAGCTTATGTCTTCCTTAAGATCTTGAGCTCGTTGCGTGGTTTGACTCATGTTGTGCACTGTCCCCCGGAGTCAGTAAATATCCATCTCACCTTAGTGTGGTTCTTGTTTCAGTTGAAGGACCCCTAATGATGCTCCTCAGCTCGGCAAGATCTTGCTGGGTGAGTTTTAGCTCAGGCCTAGACCAAGCTCTAGCTAAGAGCGGCATAGCTCGGGTATGAAGTATGAAGTACCTAGTGTAGATCTACGTATATATGTGGCTGCCGGTAGCCGCGATCACCCACGGCCTCCTGCTCTACGTATATTTAGTAGTTGTACCTACTAAGTAAAAGTAAAATCTAGCGGCCGTCGGAATAAAGGAGACTGTCGGAATAAGACCGGAATTCAAGGTCCATTTGAAAGACCGACAACCCGGCTTTGATAGTGTAGGTGTAGGCGCAGTATGTGTGTGTAACGGCTGACTGATACTTTTGTAATTGCTCGTCCGGCAGAGGTCCGGCTACTGCCTATTATTAATAATGCAAACCGCTGAAGCTATCCCTATATCCCATGCCCCTAAGAGCCAAATGAAGCCACTTAACTACTCATTCTTGCTCATATTAAATAAATCATCTTTCTCAAATTTTTGATAATACAACACCGTCTTTATATGGAACTAAGATCCCATAGGGGGGTTTTCGTCATCCTTTCCCTTCTTGTCGCCATCGTGGCGTACTTCTTTACAAGCAGGATATCTCCTACATTACGCTCATCTCTCCCACTCTCGGCGTCGACGTTCCCCACAAGATCCTTCAACAACGCAGCGAAGAAAATGCCGGCACGAACGCCTGTGTACTTCGTGAGCCATGGCGGCGTAAGTACCCCTTAAAATATGACCTTGTTTACGCTACCTCACCCCAATCCCGACACTATCTAATAATAACTAGCCAACCATAATGTTTGACACAGAACATCCTGTCTATCCAGTCTTGCAAAGGCTAGGCCAAGAGATCACGCAAAAAGTGAAGCCCAAAGCGATTGTAGTCTTCTCGGCACATTGGGAGGCCGGACCGGATGAGATACAGGTCAACACAGAATTGATGACTGACTTGATCTACGAGTTCGCCTTACACCTTTCACCCTTTTCATCACCATAAGAACTATAAACTAATAGGAGGAACTCGAAAACTTATAGCTACTACGGATTCCCGCCGGAATACTATGAAGTTCAGTATCCCAACATAGGCAGTCCCGAACTGGCTTCTAAGGTCATCGGACTACTACAAAACGCAGGAATCAAAGCAAAGGGTACCAAAAGAGGTTTAGATCACGGAGTATACGTTGGCTTCTCTGTCGGTGAGTTTTCCTCTTCACCTACATGCCAACAATATTTAACAATTCCCAGCCTTCGACCCTGAGAAGAACCCCCTCAACATTCCCATAGTGCAAGTAAGCCAGTTCAGAAGTTCAGACGTAGACCAACACTATCGCCTCGGTCAGGCCGTCCAGGCCCTCCGCGAGGAGAATATTCTCGTCATTGGCGCCGGCATGTCAGTGCATAACCTGCGCGACATGCGTTTCATGTACAACTCGACGCAGCCTCTACCTTACGTAGTGTCGTTTGACGAGGCTCTCAAGCCTGCAATGGAGGCATCGCCTGAAAAGAGACAAGCTTTGTTAGCAGATGTAGCAAAAAGACCCGATGCTCGTCAAGCTCATCCCGTAAGTTACTAATATTCTCACTTTATACTGTGGTCTAGAGTGATTAAGGGAGTAATTACTGATCTGGTATTCGTAGCACTTTGATCACTTGATGCCGGCTTATATCACCGCCGGTGCGGCTGGCGAGGATAAAGGAAAGCAGCTTTGGACTCACCATGACACTTCCATGGGTTGGGCGATGTACAGATTTGGCGAGGTGCCCGCGTGACTTGATATTCCAGGAAGCTTTTATTGTATACATACGCCAATTCAATCTAGGGTTATTGTGATTGAATGCGAGACCGTACCGACCGAGTATTTGAACTAAGTATTTGTGAGAAGATTTCGCCCGTGCCGTCGCATTATGAAACTCCCTACTTCGAAAAATGACTTGCCCTCGAACATCTACTACTCTATCCTCTATCTAAAGCCCAATTCTTGTCTATTCTATAATTTTATAACCCTTTTAACCCACCAATGCAGCCTTCACCCTCTCAACCTCCCCAGCAGTCCCACACACCAACCCAGCCTTCTCATCAAGACTCCCCAAAGGCGTCTCCAAGATACGCCGTCCATTCGCAGGATCAATCGCCATACCCCCAGCACACTCCACGACCAACGCAACAGGCAATAACTCGAACGCCCGGCGCAACTTCGCCTTGCTCCCGCTCGTAACGGGAGACAAGTACACGCCATGCCCCTTGACCAAAGCATGCACAACATCCGGCACCAAGCCACCACTATACCTTAGCGTGTACCTCTCGGCAATATACGCCGTCACAAGCCCCATGTACGGCGCATCCTCGGCCGCAGCGCGTAGATTCGCAGGGGCGAAATACCGCGTCTTCACCTCCTCCTCTCCCTGCGTGTGAAGCCGCAGATCAGAGCGCACGACCTCGCACGACCCGTCGACATCGCCGATGCTAACCTCAAGACACACGCCCGCACTCTCGCGACCTGGAACGCGCACGGCGATGACGGCCGTGGTCCGCGGGCCGTAGACGGCGAGCACGGCCGCGATCTGCCGTCTCGGGTCTTGATGTAACGCGCTCTGCCCCTCCCAGACGCCGATGATGCTGCCCACGGACCAATTCGGACCGATGATGGAGCTGCCGTCTAGCGGGTCGAAGGCCACGGCGTAGACGTCATCTGTGGAGTTTGAGTTTTCCGTCTCACTTTTGCTGCTGTTACTGCTTGAGGTGGATGTTTCGACCGGATCCTCCTCGCTGCTAGCCGCTACCACGGCGGGGCACGCCGCGAGTTCGTCCCTGAAGGACTGCTCTGCGAGGACATCGACGTTGAGCTGGGCGTCGCCGAAGACGTTCTCCGAGCCCGCTGTCTCGACGCTGTGCGCTGTGCGCAGCGCCGTTGCTGTGCGGGCTATTCCGCGGAGTAGAGATGGGATTACCGAGGTGATTAGGGATGGGTTTGCTTCGCCTGTGGCGCGGTGTAGGAGATCTACTAATGCGCTGTTTTGTGTACTCATGGTGTTGTGAAATTTTATTTGATACCCTGTTCCGTGAGGTCTTGGTTTATAGCATATGATGTGGTTGATTGACAAAAGTTGATGGGGAAAAATGACTCAGTTGGGACTGTAGGATTTGGGTTGCCAATTCGGGGTGCATCGCGTATGCTGATTGGCTGAAACTTTACCAGGTGCCCTAGTAGCCTCTATAATAATAGTGTAGTAGTACAACTGGTTTCTAGAGACTCACTTGCGAGCTTATTATCTCTTTGAAGTTCCCAGCGATTAGTCGAGCATCACATAGTTTCTTTTTATCTCAAATAATTTAGAGCTTCAGTTTGAATGGAAAAAGAAAAGAGGGGTAAGATAAGAGGGGTAAGATCAAAGGGGTAGGGAACGGCTCTAATGTCTCGTAATAATACGCTTCTTCCCCACGCCTTAATATATATATACCTAGATATACGGAGTATACAGGTTAGTATCAAACAAACGCTTCATCAAGCAGGTATCTGCCCAGTAGGTTCCAAATCATGATGATAAACACTTTCAGATATCAACGCTTCAGCAGCCTCCGCCCCAACAAACTCCCACACACCAGCAGTCCTCACGCATTCAAGCCGCCTGGCGTCAGGATCCGGTATAGCGCGTGCTAGGAGCTCGAACTCGCGACTCTCCCTAGTCTGGCGGAAGAACACAGTCGGCCGCCACTCGACACCAGCCAGTTTTTCAGCTCTGCGAATATCCCTCTGCGCCTCCTCGATCACCGTCTTCTCAGCATACACCCGCTGCATATCTCCCGCGTGGATGCCCTCGCTAACAGCGCCCCACGCTCAGCGGGACTCCCAAAGACTCAGCTCTTCAATCGGACGAACACGGACCTCAGTCGCGGGCACATCAGCAAGATCAATCTCCTCAACAACAGTATCCGTGACGCAATCCCGGATAACAAGCCTCCCACTCCACTGCCCCGTGATCTCAAACAATTCCCTCCGCGACTGCCCAACACTCTCAAGCTCAGCGCGCACACCATTCTTCACCCCGCCCCCACCCCCCAGCAACGACATCTTCTGCGCCGACGAATTCACCCAGAAACAATTCCCCGAGGAACGCGTTGAGCGGTTTCTTCGGTATCGAGCTTCCGTCGCTCGAGGCGGGGTGGAGCTGGTGCTGGAGACTGTAGAGGAAGTTCTTTAGGATTAGGAGGGTGCGGTGTGCTGCGTTGGTTTCGTGCGCCGGTGAGAGGAAGAGGGTGTGGTGTGTTGCCCATGATGCTGTGGGGGAGAGGAGGAATGGGGGCGCGGTGAGGTTGGAGAGGTCGCCTTTGATTGTGGCTAGGTATGATATGAAGTTTTTTAGTTGGGAGAAGTCGCTCTATGATCCTGTCATGTTGTTGGCTTTCTTTCTTTCTTTCTTTGCTTTGTGGTTGTCTATATGCTATTCCTGTAAGTCATGATGTAATTGACGCTAATAGTGATTAGTTGACGGCGATTGCACTCTTTTCTAATATGTCTCTTCTCTAATATCATAACGCATCCATTGCTTAATATTTCAACAGTATATCGGCTTTATGATGGATTGGTAGGCTGGTGTGTTAGCGAGGACATGACTTAGTTGGGAACTTGCAAATGGATGATGTTGGTGATAATGTGGCGCGCTCTTAGCGCCGCTTTCATCTCATGCAGGCCTTTGTGGTGACGCCAGGCTATATTTAAACACCCAACTCTCATCATGTCAATTCTAAAGATAGGTATTTAGACGTGACGGCTAAAAAAGACCTCTTCCATTTTCTTAATATGACGTCCTCTCAATGTAGGATTACATGTATCATAAAACCACACAGCTAGCCACTGGGGTTTAGCCATGTAACAACTTCTGTAAAGACGCCATAGCTTTCTTGCTATACTCGCCCATATCATCGTACTTATCCTTCCCCCGCCCATCAAACACCTCCACAGACAACCAGCCCCTAAACCCCGTCCCAAGCACAGCATCAAGGAAGTCCTTGACAGGCAAATACCCTCCATCATAAGGCAAAGGCCGATAATCATGGCTCCACCGCCCCCTAGGTCTCAACCCGTTCTCATCCGGCCGGTCCTCCAGCGGCGGATCCATACGATACGCATCGGAAATCTGCAAGAGGAAGATCTTCTCAGCCGGCACGGTAGCAGCTAGATCCCTCAAACTCTCCCTCCACCTCCCCTCAAGCCCATCCTTATCATCATCATCATCATCATCAGAACAACCCCCCAACAACCCCGTCTCCGTCCTCGGATCACCCCATTCTCCCCCTGCACTCTGGAACGTATCCAGACACAATCCCAGATTCGGTCTATTCGCCCTGCGCACGATATCCCACACATCCCTCCACCCCGGCGCCCGCGTAGCCCAACACCAATTCTCATACGCCACGCGCAGTCCCTTCTGCGCGCATAGATCCGCGAGCTCGGCCAGGTCCGCCGCCAGCTCGTCGAAATCACCCGATATGCCCTCTGCGTCCGAGGAGCCGACCTGCAGCATATCCGTGCCGACGGCCTGCATGACACGCATCCAGCCACGGGCGCGATGGAATGCGTCCTCGCGTTCCTTGCTTCCGGGGGCCCAGCCCTCGAAGTTCGCAAAGGGCTGCAGCATGAGGGTTTTGAGGTTGAGGTCTTGGGTTAATGGCCTGATGGCTTTTCCGACCTCGACGAGGGCGTCGTAGTCGGTCGGATCGGGCTCCCGGCCGCGCAGTTGTTTCCCGTAGGACAGGATGTCGGGCATCGAGAGCTCTATCCCGTCGAAGCCGGCGGCGGATATCGCTTTCAGCTTTTCGGGGAGCGTGTGCTCGGCTTTGTTGTGCCCGATGCTGCATGTTGCGTAGCTTGTGGGCACTTTGGCGCCTTGGTAGTCGAGGGGCATTGTGAGGTCAAGGGGACGAACGGTAGGGTTCTGTATTGCGCGAGAAGGGTCTGTTCGAGGAAATTACTTAGATCCATCAATTGTCTAATGGATATTTGAATTATAGAGAACAATCCAAGTCGAAGGTAGGTAGGAATCGAAGGCAGACAGGTGTCATAATAATGGGCGGGCATTGGTGACGTCAATAAACATCATCATATTCCCCACGAAAACAGTATTACGAGAATCGGCTCTTTCATCTTAATCTCATTCATAATCATTATAATTTCATTCTCTTATCATCATAACTTCTGCTTATTCATTTTATTATAAAGTCCCAGCAGCAATACTCATTGATCTTTACTTAGACCGCTTTATTATGACTTATCGCCGCCTCGCGAGTGAGGTGAGGCAGGTGAGAGCGCTCTCATGACAGATTCATATTCACCCGGGGATGAAATCACGTATGATTGAGAGGGCACGAGTTAGATAGGAAAATATGCTTTTCAAATTCACGGGCTAAACGATATGCTGCGGTAATTTCATGCCGACAAAAGGTGCACATGAACGAGTTCCTTTTCCCGCCACCATAACGAGACGATGCAAGTATACCAACTGAGTCACAAAGGAGAGCAAAGAAATCTGTGATCCACCCCTCTCATCTTATCCTTCACAGCGACATTTCATCCCCGTCCCTCATGTGAGAAGTGAGAGTAGAGGATGCCCAGTGCCGACTGCTTACTTGCAGGCCTGCCAGGCGACGTGGACTTGCTGGGTCAGGGCGACGGTGGCATCGTCGTCGGAGATGGTGCCGTAGGCAGTCGAGTTGGTCGACGTCAACGCGATGCGGTTGTTGACGTTGAGGATGCCGGTGGCGCCGCAAGGCGACCAGATGATGGAAGCAGTGGGGATCAGATCCTGCTTGGTGTAGACCTAGAGCAGAGTAGAGAAAAAGTAAGTATTAGCCGTGGTCATGTTCATTTCATCACGATACCAGGGACTCTAATTGCCCATCTAGAACGAGATAGGGATAAGGGGCTTACATCGCCAAAGTCCCATGGGCTAATGCCTCCGGAAATCGAGGTCGTAGTGGTGGTCTAATTTTGGCATCAGCTCCTTGTTTCTTTTATTTACATTCAAGGGGAGTGACTTTTACTCACAGTATCAGCGGGCGATTGGCTGAAGTAGTATGTCGAGTAGAAGGTTCCGGTGACACCCTTCTCAAGCTGTGCGTAACCGTGGTAAGTAGACTCGACCTGGGAGCATTGCGTGTTAGAATCGATGCCATCTTGGTGAGTGTTGATGGGCTACTCACGACGGCGTATTGGAATCCACCGGGATAGTTGAGGTTCAAGTGAAGCTGGCAGTTCTTGGTCCTGTCGGCTACGCTAGTGCCGGGGCCGATGTAAGTCTGGAACGAGTCGAAACCGAAAGTGACGACCTGGTTAAGTTAGAAATGATTGAGTTACTTTCATGGGATGGGAGTACCTGGCGATCTGGAGACAGCTCAGTGGAGACGGAGCCCTGAGGACAACCATTGCCACTGGCGGAAACACTCGCGATTTGGATCTGGGTTGGGTCAGGGGCAGTGCCACTTCCAACACCGGGAAGAACCAAGGGGTTAGCGGCAACCAGGGAGGCGCCAAAGAGAGTGATGAAAGAAAGCATGATGATTGTTTTGAGATATTGGTTCGTAGTTGTGAAGGGCGTTTGATTTGCCGGAGGGCTTTATGAGTCAAGTTGAGTTGCTGGAGTGTGCTGATGAGTGCGGATGAAGAAATGATCGACAACTTCGTGAGAGGTCCTTTATTTATACTTTTCCACGTCGTCGATTCTCTCGCCCTTCCCACCATTCTCATACTTTGGTCATTCAAGGACACGGCCGGCGATGTTCCACTAGGGTCACCGAGTATGTCGACGCCATCGTCAAAGATAGAAACTCACGTTCCCAGAAACCGCATCTCACAGGACCGGATCCTCAGCCTCGGACATGCTACTGACGATGGCCCTTCCAGCCCGCCTCGCGAATTTGCGGTTGAATTGAAGCCAAGGCTTCATAGATGAATTCATATTAAAGGGCATCGTCTAGCTTCATAAGATCCGTGGATATCGTGTGGAGGTTTTCTTTTTATAGAAACGTATTAGCAAGAGAAACTTTGGTGCGAGCTTGAAATGGAAAGAAAGGTGTGAGGAAGGCGGTGACGAGAATCATCTCGGCTGCT
This sequence comes from Xylaria sp. FL1042, assembly GCA_022495085.1. NCBI lineage: Eukaryota > Fungi > Ascomycota > Sordariomycetes > Xylariales > Xylariaceae > Xylaria > Xylaria sp. FL1042. The sequence continues at coordinate 82,908 of MU380304.1, forward strand.
GCTGACGCTGAAAAGGGATGTCTTCTCATGGGTAACGCCCAGTAACCCGTCAGATTTAGCTCGACTAGGTCACACCGGGGTGAGATCTAGGTCATGATGCAGATATGAAAGCGGCAGGGGTTCATCATATGGCCCACTGGATATATATGGCTTTGACATGATGCTATTTTTGAAAATTCTATGAGTGGTAGATTAAGCTTAATTGCTCCGACGGTGCGGACTTGTCTCCGATGATTTAATGTATTGCGTGTGTGTCTAGCTTATGTCATTTTGGAGGAGCTTATAAAAAGTGCTCTTGTGAAATTAAGAGGTGTGAATCATATTCATAACTTAGCCGCTTGAACAGCAGTATCCGGCCTGGTAATAAGAGAGAGAGTAAATGACAGAAGCAGGTTCCTGTGAGCTAGACACTGTATGAAGCATGAAGTAGTATAGACAACCCATACTCATAAAACCGAGGCCTAGGCCGCTGCTACCTCGCAATGCTACGTTGGATTGTTTTGTCTCCGATCGAGCCCAGTGGGTGTAATATCCGTCGGCGTGGTCCAGAGCATCAGGGCGGCATGTCTTATGGATCGACTTCGCTTTTAACCTCTTTAGCCGCGTTGGTGAGAGCGCTAGAAAACAAGGGCAAGTTACTCCTTAGATCTAGAGCCTTGCATGCGTTCCCGTCAAAACGCAGAATAAACGAGGAGCCCAGATTGAAGTCTTTTTTTATCTTAGGTGATATGTCATGTTGTTACATCGCAGGCGACCTATATAGGTTCGGTAGCTTTGAAGCCCCTCCAAATGTAACAAATCCAACCACGTGATGGAGACGGAAGAGCTACGGTGATACGGGAAATTCCCATCGGAAGCACCCTTTCAGGCCAATTTAATTTGTAGGGGGGTCGCTCTGGGCTGCAAGGGCCTTCAAAACACCTGGCCCGAGGAACGTAAGGGGGTATGGTTGGATGATCGTGGGGCTAGATGCGACGGCGGAGCGCGAACCCATTTCCGCTCCCAGATACCCCAGATACTCGACAGGTGGTGCCGAGCCAGGGCCAGGGCCAGAGCCATTCTCACGGAACACAAGGTAGCTGCATCGCTGACGTATGGCGATGATGACCCCACTGAGGGGTAAAATTGTAGAAGCTCGTGTTCAACACATGCCAAAACTTCACAGATCTCACGATGAAGGTTGGTGTCGCTGTGTAGTCACGATCGAACGCAATTGTGGTTAAGCATTGATCATCTCTCTCTCATCACGACCCATTACCAACAGTTGAATGCAAAAGTTGCTAGAAAACGGCATTACGAAGTTTTGGGGAGGCCTTGCATTGGTATCAGGGGCATGGGTAAGGAAGTAAGTTGTTGAACCTCGTAACATTGGCTCTGAACATGAAAAAATAAAAATCTAACTAATTGGATATAACCAACAAACGCCAGAAAGATGCACTCCAACATATGCAATCGATTCATCCTCACGCTCCAATTTGTTTCAGGATACCCTCCAAGTTGATGCTCTTGGGTCGCTCAATGGGAAGACCAAGCGCGCGATCCCAGATCAACTGAGCAAGAGGACCTAATCCTCGGCTGACACCAAAGGTCGCCGTGTAGTACAGCGTCTCGTGGAAGCCATAGTGGTGGAACAATACACCACTGCTCGAATCAACGTTGGGATAGGGGTTCTTCGTCTTTCCATGCTTCTTCAAGACCTCGGGAGCTACTTCGCTGTTGAGCTTGACGAGTTGGAAAACAGGATCCTGGGCGATCTCTGGGCGGGCAGATGCATAATCCATCAAAGCCTCAAAGCGAGGATCGGGCTTACGGAGGACGGCATGGCCGTATCCAGGAACGACGCGTCCGCTGTTGAGGGTAGACCAGAGATAATCATGGACATCCTTCTCAGTGTAGCTCGCGGGAATGTTCTCCTTCATCTGGATGATCCAGCGTAGGACTTCTTGAGCAGCCAGACTATATAGACGGTTAATACAATGACCAATGTCAATAATAGAGTCGGAAATACACATACCCGTGCAGAGGACCAGCTAAGCCCTGGAGACCAGCGCTGTAGCTTAGGAATGGGTCGCTAAGAGCACTACCGACTAGATGAGTGGCATGGGCCGAGACATTGCCGCCTTCATGATCACCATGGAGGGCAAGGTACAGTCTCAATAGATCTTGGAAATTCTCGTTCTCTTTGCCACCTTTCCCGAGCATGGCAGCAAAGTTGTAAGACCAATCCTGCTCGACGTCGACATCAGCAGGTAGAGCACCACCACCACGGTAGGAGTTCTGGTAGATCTTAGCGGCGATGGTGGGCAGCTTAGCTAGCAAGCTGATGCAGTCATCAAAGGTGGGCTCCCAGTAGTCGGCCTTGTTCAACCCATTCTCGTATGCCTTGGCGAACTTGGAGGTATAGTTGAGGGAGCTGACGGCAATGGCGAACTGGGTCATGGGATGTAGGTCTTTGGGGAAGTTGTCGAGCATCTTGTTGACAAAATCGGGGAGTTGGGCCTGCTCGGCCAGCTCCCGAGAGAATTGGCGGACTTGGGGTACTGAGGGAACTTTGCCAGTCAAAAGTAGCCAGAACATGGCTTCAGGCAACATCTCTGTGCCGGACTTGCCCTTGGGGAGCTCCTTCTGGCAGTCCTTGATGGTGCGGCCGTGGAATCGAATACCCTCATTGGCGTCCAAAACACTGCCTTCCCACACCATGGCCTTCAATCCTCTATAACAAAGTTAGCATGTGCACTATTCCGGAGGTTGGGTGTGTGTTTTTGACTACCATACCTCATGCCACCAATGGTGTTCTCGACCTTGACCTCACCAAGAACGGCGGAGCCATTGGCCTTGACCTTCTTGAAGAGCTCTCTCTTGGCAGGAATAACCTGCTTCAAAGTCTCTTTGAGGTCTGGTTCCGAGGAAGCAGAGTAGCATCTTCTCGCGAGGGCGACGGGTAGGGCACGTTGTTGCTAGAGACAGACGGTGGTGTTAGCTAGGGAATACACTCCAAACATGGGTGTCAAGGTGTCTGCTGTGACCAACTTAGATCAATCAATTGGGTATGAATTGCTTACCTTCAGGGCACCTAATGCCCTCGTCGGTGCTCGCATGCTCATTGCCATGGTCGGTGTAGAATGGATAATGGTAACAAGGTGAGTGGTAAGCGACAACACACGAGAGGACCTGGTCGGGCACAGAGATGGTGAAGTATGTCTGTGGAAATGACCTAGGAACTTAAGAATTTCAAGAAGTAAAGGTCCGGTAGAAATGGTGGTGGTGAGAAGGTGTGAGAAATAGTTAAGGAAGAAAAAACATCAGGCAAGCAGCTATTTTAGGAAACTGAGCTGCAATTGTCCTGCTATCTCGGCCGATGACATTTCTTCTACTCAAGTTGCCGACGGGATGCTACAGGTAATGGGACCATCTACCTCATGTCACTGTCCAGCCATTCGTGTGTGGTAGGATACATCGCGGGGATACTGGGAAATAGAATGTGGGGTACCCCTCTGTCCGACTGGTTTTCCCCGCATGAGCCGAGGGAAACCGTCTATCAATGACAGGGTTTTAGCGACCTAATTCCCCAGGAAGCGCCTCGAGTCGGCCATTGACCAATCATTACGTCTCCATTTGTCCATTCCTGGTTAGATGGTTAACCTAGGTCCGGCTACGGTACATCGTATAATACCAGTAGTGTCGCGGATGTATCTAGATATCAACATTCTTGGAATACTCGGTCACTCTGTTTCTACAGATATTAAAAAGAATATGTTGAGCCTACATATTGCACTGTAAAATATATCTATCAGGCAATATAAAGAGAAATATGGTAGCCTTGTGCAGTTGAGAGGTAGGCAACTACAAGCTGCTATAACTTCTGTATCTAAGTATTTTTACAGCCGAATTCTGGCCGAATCAACACCGGCCTGGTACCTCGTAGATTCTATCGTGCCGCTTTTAGCTTGAGCGGGTAGCCTAAGAAAGATCCGCTTTTGCATAAGCCAAACGAACAAACTTGCATTAGTAGCTTTTGATATATGTTCCAACTTAGTTACGGAGTACGTTCACAGTATTACTGTAGATGCACTGAAATAAATCGAAAGTGACCGTTTTAGTTCCAAACGGATTCAAGTATTTATTGTAGGACCGTGCAGCTGGGACAACTTCCTAGGAAATCGCTTCAGAAACAATGCAGTTGAAATCGAACGCCGACTATAAACATGACAGCAAAGATAGTGACACACAATATCCTTGGTCATTCAGCTGCCATTGGTTAGGGTATTCATATGTTCTCTTGTTCCTGTTGTTCAGAGGATTCTCCTATGGGCATTTTACATGTTTGTCACGTGTCTTTAGGTCCACCCTCAACCCAGCCACACTGCATGACATCTAACGAAACATCTAACACAACCTTTTTCTTCTGCCTCTCAGCTTCACTGTTTAGTATCACGCGCACTAATCATCTGACTATATTTCTTCATGGCCTCCAACAATCAAGAATACTCAGTGGACTTAGAGATTGTCCAATTTTTTGGAAAGACATCAGCGACACGGTCGGAATGTGATGCTTCAGCGAAACAGCTCGTTGGAGGCGATGTTGTTCCCGTAGCAGTGCAAGGTGTGTGCAGCTATACCGTGTATGCTGGTCAGAACCAAGAGTTTGTGGTCCAGTTTCGCCTGAAATCACTCGCTCTGAATTTGGAGACTGCAATCCTCGCCCGAAAGATCTATGGGACTTTAACACCAGATGTCTCCTTCCATGGGCAGCTTGGCGGAGAGACAGATGCCAATGGAAAGGAGCCAGTATATATATACGTTATGACTCGCATCCCTGGTATTAGCCATTTGGACTTCATTTTAAGCCAGAATGTCCCCGAGAACTCGCCTGAATGGTTCACTTGGCGGAATTCCCTCCTTACTGATATAGCAAAGTTAGTCTAATCATCTATTGTTTTTATGCTCAGCACTTATTATGGATTGTAAGGTTCTTTGCCCTATCGTGGAAACACCCGCAAGCTGTCAGTCCAGTCTACCTCGACGCCTTCCGATCTAAATGCGAGAGGGAACTGAGACTGTTGCTTGGCTCTTTACCAGCTCGCTTTCGCCCTATCATCGAATGGGCTCTTGATTCCATACCGGCTATATTTTCCCTCCCTATGGTTTTACTTCACAGAGACTTTGGTACCTGCAATCTCATCGTTGACAACGTATCCTGCCATCTAATTGGGGTAATCGACTGGGCTGAAGCCGAAATTGGGCCTTTCGGGCTAAATTTGCACTCTATTCAGCCATTTACGGGCAAGTTTCACCTGAAGAACGGCTGGATCAGGTACGACGACTATAACATGTTGCAAGAGATCTTCTGGAGCGTGTTCTGTAGGGAAGTTGGAGGGTTGAGTAACGATATTATTAAAGTCATCCACTCGGCAAGGGTTGTGGGCTTGTTATTATCGAAGGGCTTTACGAGCAGACTTGCGAATATGCCAAAGCCCGAACCGATCCAGGATACTGAGAGTGGAGCTTATAATATGCTCCATCTGGATGGTTTACTAATTAATCCTGCAACAAAAATCGTGGATTTGGCATAATTAGAGACGTGCCACGGATTTTTGACTCGGTTAGTGAAAAAAATTATGAAAGCTGGAGCGCTAGGCTTTCGGTTCAATTCTTCTACCTAGATTTCTATACAAGTCCCTCCTGAAAGTCAAGTTAAATAGCGAGTGGCAGAGTGAGACCCCAACAATGAACAATCCCAGCAAGTTTCATTCCAAGAAGAATACCAGTTAAGCACGGCCGGCCATAGGATGCCTGCCTCGACAAGAGCAGCCTTGAGATCCTGTACATTCTCCAGTTTGGGGTGCGGCTTTCCAGCGTTGAAAACCTTATGATTGCCCGAAGTCATAGCGGAATGAGTCTCATTTGCCTGGCAAGCACGCGGAGTGCCATTCACTGACTCGAACGACCAGCCCGTGATTCGAGCAGGTAAAGTATTTTTGACGACAGAAGAATCTAGCATGACAGTCCCATGGTCGAGAATAAGTTCCGACATAGAGCCATCACAACACCCGAGGACCTGAAGCCCAATGAGGTTAGTGAGGTTATTCTGGACGATGTAGTTCACAAAATCGGTTAAAAATCCGTGCCCAACTCCAGACAGGTCAGGGAGTGGACCTTCCTGGAGCTCATAGGCACACAGCCCATCCTCGGTCAAGACAAAGATGTGTCCATGAATGGAGGCAGTGTCAATGCTCTCGATCTCGGTGGCCTTCGTCCAGCGAAGTTTAGGGTTCTCAAAGTTCGCTCCTAACATGACGGTTCCTGCAGGAATCTGGAAATGACCGTGGATAAGGTGGATTCCAAACACCTTATCAGCATTGTGGCGGGTGAACAAAGCGGCAAGATTGTTAATATGCTTGTCCAAGACAGCAGGCTGGTCACAATCGTCAGGAAGATTATTGTATCTGAAAGAATTTAGCTGGTTTCATTCGACCTGCGTCATGGGTGTCTTACAGGGTGGTACTCTGGTGGAGGCTCTGGATCTCAAGTGCCTTGCCAAGAGTTGGGAATTGGGTAGATGTAGCAACAAGGGCAGCCATTTTCATGGGGTGGTAGTCCGGTAGGGTGCTGTGTGGTTTCTTCGGCGGATGAGTTCTGCTATTTGTGGTGAAGAGATGGTGAGAAGAGCAAGATGAGTTCTGGCTATTACTATGTCCACGCTTATATACATCGGGGTAGAGAGAATTCGAGGTGGCTTTCAGCACAAGGCAACCAGCTACGGCGACTCGCCCAATGCAGAGTGTAATATCATTCTAAAGAGATGCTGCAGTTAGGCTGAATATCTCGAGCGACCATCGTGCCGCCTTGCGAGACTTGTTGGCATCACAACACCTAACAAGCATGGCGCTAGCACTCAAAGATCCTAGTCTGCTAATGAGAGTCCATCTGCTACGATTCCCTACATATAAAATAACAAAGCCCACCAATTAGAACCGTAACCCACAAACAAGTAACACATCTTGTGTAGAATCCTCAGAGTAGGAGAAGGTCACAATAGGTTGGGAGCAAATATATTGTTACCGGTGGCTTAGACTTTAGATGAGGCGCCAGCCCAGCGCAACCAGAGGGCGTGTATGTTGTAGGGTTCGCCTCTTCTATTTGGTTAGTTATAAAAAGTATGGGGGAATGAGTAATACTATTGGCAAATGATGTTTAGCTTGAGTGTGTGACCGATTGGGGTGTTGGTGATTAGGCAAAGATGAGCAAAATGTTGGTGATAGGCAGTATTGTGATATCTACGGTGGCCCATAGCTCCAAGTGTGCCAAAACCCTATTTTGCCCACAAAGCATCTTTTTTATACGCTTCTCGTCTAAAACTAAAGCTTAGCATTTAAAATTTAACCTATTTTTTATTTTTTTAATTATATTTTTTTTATTATACTATTTTATATTTTTATATATATTTAGTTATTAAAAACTTTTTAAATATATAATAACGCGTATATTTTAGTTTTATTTAATTAAGCTTAATTAAATTATATATAGCTATTTTAAAAAGAAAATTTTATTTATTAGCATAAAAAACTTTAAATATATATATATATATATAGATATTTTATTTTATTATATTTTATAAAACTATTATTTTAATTTTATTGCAGTATAATTATTAATGCTAATATATATAATATATTTGCTGCTTTTATAATATTTACTTTTAATTGTTTTATTATTATATATATTTTTTAATATTTTTTATATATGCTTTTAACTTTAACTATTTTTATTTTTTATTATTAGCGCGCTTTCGACTTTAATTATTTTTATTTTTTATTATTAATATATTTTTAATTTTAATTATTTTTATTTTTTATTTTTAGCGCGGCTTAAACTTTAATTGCTTTTATTTTTTCTTTTTAGTTTATATTAAATTTTAAATATTTTTTTTTTTGTTTTTAATATATTTATAATCTACTTAAAATAATTTTATTTTAATTTTTTTAATTTGTTTATATTAATATTTAAAATTTATATATTTAAATATTGCTAAACAATTATAATAGCGCTTAAAGCGCTAAAAAATTTTTAAGTTAATAAATAACGCTTTTTAATAAAAAAAAGCTTGCTAAATATTTTTAAAGCATATAAAAAGCAATTATAAATAATAGTATATATTATTAACTAGCTTTATTTTTTTAATTATAATAAAATATATAAACTTTTAATTATAATTTTAATAAATAATTTTTATATTAATAATATATATTAATATTAATATTTAATTAAATTAAAATTTTGTTTATTATTTTAAGCTTAAAAAAATTTAAAATTATAACAAAAAAAAACTAGTAATATTATAGCTAAATTATAAAAAATAAAAGCAAGCGGCTATAATATATTTATGCGTTAAAAATATAAACTAAAAATAATATAATTAATATATAGCTTTATAAAGCGGTAAATTATTTGCATAATATATTATAGCTAATAAAAGCTATAAATAAAAAGCATATTTTAACTACTTTTATTTTAACTTTAAAACTGCTTATTTAATTTGCTTAAATATAAAAAAAACTTATTTAATTAAGCTTGATTAAATATTAACTAGTATAATTAAAGCAAAAAAAAAAAAAAAGCAGGCAAATAATAATAATATAATAAAACTTTAACGCTTTTAATTTAATAACTTTATTTTAATAATATATTAACAGCTAAAACTATAAAAGCAAAAGGTTAAAGCAAAATAAAATAATAAAGCTGCAAATAAAATTAAGGTGTATAAGCAAGGTTTAATTTTAAAAAAATAAAAAAATAAAGATTATAATGCGATAAATTATAATGCTTAGATTTTACTATAAAAGAAATAAATTAAATAAATTAAAATAAAATTAAATAAAATATAAAATAAAATAAAATATAAAATAAAATAAAATATAAAATAAAATATATAATAAAAATAATAATAAAAATAATAATAAAAATAAT